>JALIGW010000003.1:12181881-12389381 GCA_023053685.1 Diadophis punctatus similis | reverse complement strand
GAAGCTGTTTTCGCCCTCCCCAGGCTCCAAGAAAACCTCTGGAGCCTGGGGAGGGTGAAAAATGGGCCCACCCGAAGTCGGGAAACGGGGGAGCGGGGGATTGTGCGCACATGCATGGGGGGCAGGGCAGCGCAGGGGGATCACACGCGCATGCGCAGGGGGCATTGAATTATGGGTGTGGGCACTCGCATGTGCGCAATAGCATGCGCGCGCGTGCTTTTGGCACCCGAGGGAAAAAAGGTTCGCCATCACTGCCATAGGAAGATCAGGCTTTTGCATGCAAAACAAGTGCTGAACTACTGAACTGTATAGCCCCTCTAATTTTATTCTAGTTTATCTGGTATGAATTTATGGTCAGAGGTGGGTTGTTCCCGGTTCGGACCGGTTCTACAGAATTCCCCCACCCACTCGCTGAACCTAGAGCGATTGCTGGCTGGCCACGCCCCTGAACCGGCTCTCTCCTTGATGGGCTCTCATTAAAGTGGAGAAGAAAAATCTCAGCTGACCTGTGTCAAAATGACCTGTCTCCGGCCCCTAGGTTTAGACAATGCTAAAGCCACAATCTGTTGAATCCAATGGGTTTGGGTTTGGTGTAGCCGTTAAGGCGCTGGTCTAGAAACCAGGAGACTGTGACTTCTAGTCCTGCATCAGTCATAAAAGCTGGCTGGGTGACCTTGGATCAGTCACTCTCTTAGCCTAACCTACTATATAGGATTGTTGGTGTGGGGAAAATAGGAGAATGAAGGAGTATTAAGTATGTTCACTGCTTTGAGTTACTTATAAAGTAATAAAGGCAGGAAAAAAAATCTAATAAACAGCCAATTTTCACTAGTGGATTCCAATCTGGAAACCTTCTACACCAGCGGTTCCCAACCTTCCTAATGCCGCGACCCACACCCCGCCCCCGCCCCACCCCACCACCGCCATTTGGGTTCTTTTACCCTCTGCACATGCGCAAAGCATTCTGCGCATGTGCAGAGGGTAAAAGAACCCAAATGGCGGCAACGGGGTGGGTCGGGGTGGGGTCACGGGTTGTGGGGCGCGATATGGCCAGGCTTATGGCAGTGGGGGGGAGCTGAGGATGTCGGGGCGACCCCTGGGAAATGGTCATTCAACCCCCAAAGGGGTCATGACCCCCAGGTTGGGAACCGCTGTTCTACACCCACAAACTACATATGCAAACTTGTTTGTTCAGCACACTTTGATGCCTTTCCTTCAGCAGAACTAGTAGTCGAACCCAATTTACTGAGAGATGGTGTCCTTGTGGTCAGAATGAACCCGAGACCTTATCACATGTATTTTTCTGCTGCTTTCTATGTTAATGTGTATTTTTCTTCTGCTTTCTATGTTAATTTACGTGCAGGCATATCTTTATCTCCTGCTAACAAAAACTGAATCTGTCTGAGGGAGGGGATCAGAAGCCTATACTCACCAAGATGTTAAGCATCTATCTGCAGAGATTTCCATAAAACGTCCAAATTTTGGAGTGATGACATTATGAACTTTCTTTTTGCTTTCATTTTTTTTATTTTATTTTATCCCATTTCTATTTTATGTTAATTAATAGTAGTATTTGCTTTTCTTCCTAGCCTTTTCTGGTAAGTGCAGGCTTTGTTTTTTTTTTCCAGACCAACCTAGTACTGATCCATTGTTTGTGACAGGAATTGATCCAGTGGCTTGTAGCCCAAGCCTGATGTCATGGCCTGAGAGTGACTGGCCTAAAGTAACTCAGCCAGCTTTCATGCCTAAGGCGGAACTAGAACTCATAGACCCCTGGTTTCTAGGCCAGCACCTTAACCAGTACTGCTTATTTTAATTAATCCTTGTTATTGCTATTAAATATGTATTATAATAAGAACGTTTTATTGTAACTTGTTTAATTTTTCTCCTTTCTCCAGGTAATTTTTTTAGATTTTATATTAGTGTTACACACTGCTTTCTGTTGCTAAGTGAGAAATTTGTTAAGTGAGTTTTGTCCGATTTTACCACTTTTATTGCCACATTTGTTAAGTGAATCACTGCAGTTGTTAAATAAATAACATGGTTGTTAAGCGAATCTCGGTTCCCCATTGACTTTGTTCGTCAGAAGGTAGCAACATGAATGACGCTGAGACACTGGAACTATCGTAAATATGAACCGGTTGTCAAGCATCCAAATGTAAATCGTGTGACCATGGGGATGCTACAACTGTCATAAGTGTAAAAAATGGTCGTAAGTCATTTTTTTCAGTGCCATCGTAACTTTGAATGGTCTCTAAATGAACTGTTGTAAGTCAAGCACTACCTGTATTTGGTCATTGCTTTTGTATATTTTTTAAACTTGCACTTCATTGACTGTAATTAAGAACATTTGAATGACAGCTCTTGACAAAAACATCTTATCTAATGACTGAATTCATAGATGCAGCTAGTTAAGAGTTATCCTTGAGAATAAGTGTGATACCTTGAAGGCCATCTGCAGGGAGACCAGAAAGCTTCCTTGTGCACTTGATTTGCCACTATAAAAACATAGAGCAGGATTACCGTATTTTTCAGAGTATAAGACGCACCTTTCCCCCCTAAAAGAGACTGAACATTTGGGTGCGTCTTATACTCTGAATGTAGCTTTTTTGAAGCTTTTTTCCCAGTCCTAACGAGGTGCTAACGGTCTTCCCGAATCTTCCTGGCTTGCAGGCTTGTTTTCATTGCTACTCCCTCTGAAAAAGGTCTTTTCAGCCCTAACCAGGGGATAAAATAATGTGCTGAAGCTGACCAGACTAAGGACGCTAGCCAGATGAATACCTGGTAGGTAGATTTTCCCCCTATTTTCCTCCCCCAAAACTAAGGTGTGTCTTATACTCCAAAAAATACGGTAGATAGATCAGGAATCTCATCCAGCAATGCTCTTTTTATGTCCTTACTGCTAATAGGCTGTCCCCAGAAGAGTGCGGGGTGAGGAACCTTTCATACAATGTAATGATAAATTGTTTCTCAATTTAAAGTCCTATCCTAATTACAGAGGTAAGGTCTTGTTTCTAGGTGAGTGCAAAACATCTCATTTTGAAAAGTTTCTGGCACAAAATGTCATAAAACACCTTGCTTGAAACAAGATAATTTCATACACAAAAACGGTAGTTTTAAACATGAAAACGGTTCTGCAAAATTTCAGATTTAAAATGGTTCAAAAACAAACATTTTTGCATGCCTTTATTTTATTCTTTTCCCAGCTTCATAGTAATATGAATATTAGGGATAAGGGATAAGTTCTAGGAAGATTTGATATAAAATTTGGGAGATCTCTTCTTTGTCAGACCTGGAACAAAAGTCACCTCTTATCCTTTAAAAGCAACAGAAAGAGCTATCTCCTAAGAACATGACAACACATGAAAAGTGACGAACCCCAAATTAAGTCAGAAGACATATCCTTGAAAATAACCAGAGAAAATGGCCTGCCTCAACATTAAAAAGAGCTATTATTCAGCCCAAGGGCTGAACGGATTTTGAAGTTGACTTGCAGAAGATTTGTGTGTATATTAATGCTTTACTGGAACAGTTTAATAGGAACAGAATATAACTTGGCAAGATTGTTATTTCAACAAAAAGGTGCAAATTTACATTTTGGTAGTGTCATGGCTGTTTGAGTTATAAGCCTAGCTACAACATTAAAAGCTTACAAAGCAGTTAAGCATTTAATATTTAATCGCTCACTGTCCAAAGTTGGACTAAAACATTATTCTGCTCCACTAACAAATATAAATGTTAAGATGGCAATAAAATTCAAACTGTTTGATCCTTTGGGTATTTCTTTGCCAAGGTTTGCTGATCTAAATAAACATTTTCAGTTTTATAGTAGTTCTTCACCTATTATCTGTGTATAAGGCGTTCACTTACTGAACAGGACAAGGCCCACAATTAAGCCAGTGTTTCTCAATCTTTTTTCACCCATGGAAATAAAATATGAAAATAAAAATAATAAATTTAAAAGAAATTTAAAAAGGGCAGGCTCGATGGATCATTAGGTTCCCCCCCCTGCAATCAGTTTTCTATGTTTTTAATATAACCAGAGAAACTAGCAGCCAGATGTGCTCTACAACTCATGCCATTATAAGGTACAGTGGCTGACATAGCAAGATAGATGTTTCTTTGAAAAATGTTGGTAATGGTGTCTATAGCTCCTCTCAACATAGGCTCTTAAAGCAATTTTTAAATGGAACAGGAGATAATCCTTGTTTAGCGACTGCTTTGGATAGCGACTGCTGTTACAATGGGGATGAAAAAGTAACCTTGTGACCCAAGCCTGGCATTCAGATCATAAGCACAGTCACAGTTTCACATAGTGACTGCTCTGTCCCTTTATGGTTACTGGTTACTGATCCCAGTTGTGGCTAATCAAGGGCCACATGTATTAATAATTTGCCTTATTGTTCCAGTCAACTTGAAACTGCAAATCAGCAGCTGAAATAATTATAGATGTATTGAATTGGCTTAGCAACCTGAAATGAAGCAGAATGACTTCTCAATTTCATAACTCCAGTTATTTTTCTCATAGCTAATGCTATCGTCAACATCCAAAATGATGTATCTATGCATGGACATCACCAGATGGAATACATAGAAATCAAACAGAGTAGAGTAGAGTAGAGTAGAGTAGAGTAGAGTAGAGTAGAGTAGAGTAGAGTAGAGTAGAGTAGAGTAGAGTAGAGTAGAGTAGAGTAGAGTAGAGTAGAACAGAACAACAGTTGGAAGGGACCTTGGAGGTCTTCTAGTCCAACCCCCTGCTCAGGCAGGAAATCATTTCAGACAAATGGTTGGTCAGTCTCTTCTTAAAAACTATTATTACTAAAGGAGCTCATCTATAGCATCAAAGATATTAGCCAGGTGCTGAGTGTGGAACAGATCATTAACCTGTCATGTGCTAGTTCCAATTAACTTAAAGAAGAAGAAAGCCAACCAGTTTCCACAACGTGATCTTGAGCATATACCCACAATTTTAAAAAAGAACATCAGGAAGTACTTTGAAGTCTTGAATTTCATTAGTAGAGAATCACCGGAACAGTGGAATGAACTTAAAGAAGTTGTTAAAGATTAATATGGAAATAAGAGTACCAAAAACCCAGAAGCAGAAGGAAAAAAAACTGGGTATCAGAGTAAATTGTGGAAATTGCCAAGAGAAGAGAAGAAAAAGACAAAAATCTCAAAAAGGAACTGAACAAAATTTCAGAAAGCTGTGACAAAAGATAAGACTCAAGTACATTATTGCAACAAAATCTGTAAAGACACTGAAAATGGAATACCCAAATCAATTCATCTTTGAATTGGTATGGACACAAATGGACAGAGCATCGAATTCAAAACAGATGACTAGAGTATACTGAAATACAGTGGAGGAGGTGCAGCATGGGCCAGCTCAGAGATTTATGTTCCAGTCCCAGGCCCAGTTTGAGGAAATGGTAAAACGGGTGGTGGCAGAGGCAGGGGGATGGCGCTTCTAAATCCCCCAGCTGTCCACATGTTCCGTAGCTGGGATTTGAACAAGGTCCTTATACTTTTAAAACCCTGTAAATAAAATTGCTTTGATTTGACACTATAGATATAATTCATTCCTTTTCCTGTCTAATACAAGATTGGGATAAATAAATACGCGGGCAATGCCGGGTAATCAGCTTATTATATATAAAGATGACTGAAGTAATGACAATAGGTAGAACCACCAGCCTTAGAATTGATAATGAAGATGTGAAACATTGGATAGTTTTTGCCTTTTATGATCAACCATCAACAGTAAAGGAACAAGCAGTCAAGAAATACATTGAAGGCTAGCACTTGCTAGAGCAGCCATCAAGACCTTGGAAAAGATATTCAGATTCTATGATATCTATATCTAAAGAGATCTGAATCGTGCAAGCCATGTTGTTTCCTGTGATAACCGATGGAAGTGAACGTTAGCTTTGAAGAAGATATGAAGAATTTTGATGCTTTGGTGTTGAAGAAAATTCCTGAGAAGACTACGGACAGCCGAAAAAACCCAAAAACAAACAAAACCCAATAAATCATCAAACAAATGAACCCAGAGTTCCCACTCAAGGCACAAATGACCAGGATAAAATGATCCATTATCCAAAGGCGTAGCTCTCTAGAGAAGCCTCAAATTCTGGGAAAAGTGAAATGAAAAAGAAGAGACCAGCAATAAGGTAGGTGGACTGAGTTACACTGGCAATGGATGAGCAGGTGAAAGCAGTAGAGGACCAGATCAGGGAGAAATTGTCATGGAGAAAATCTATCTATGTATTCCTAAGAGTTGTTCCCCACTTGATGGCACATAATCAATTAATCAATCAGCACTTCACAAGATGGAAGGGCTGGAATTCCCATGTCAGAATATTTTATGAAACTGGCCAAACTTAACTCTTTCTGCATCACAAATCAATATCCAAGTTAGTGTATAAGCCACTTGCTATAGTGCACTGCCACATCTTATAGTTTTAGGCCAGTACTGCAAAGTCGTCATATCAAAAACGAAGTCCAATATGCTGGTACAAAGGTCGAAAATAAAGATGTCAGTTATTCAAATGTAGCTGCTGAAATAGTAGATTTGTAAGAAGACATTTCCAAAATACAACCTCCAAGCAGGACATTTGACCAGAACAATGAAACTACTTCCAAACTGCTGACACGAACAACTGTAGTTTTATGAGTTAACTTAAGATTTTTCATTTCCTCATGCAAAAATTGTTGCTATTGCTGCTATATATTTTTGTTGAACAGAATTATTTGCTCAGACAGGGATACCCAAGAAACAGTGTGATACAGTGGTTAAAATACTGGATCTGAATTAAAGAAACAGCATTGGCCATTAACAGTATTTCATCTTACCTTACAAGAATTATAATGAAAGAAGGAATTAAATCCAGAAGTAAGATGCAAATGTAATAAATATCTATCTGATCATATAACTTTATTATAATTACAATATTTTTATACCTTTTTGAAAGATATTCTCAAAGCAGATTAAAGTATAAAATACAACAAACTAAAAATGTGATACAAATAAAAATAAAAATAAGTTTATTAAAATATAACAGAGAAAACAGTGAAATAAAACCTTCACAGATTAAGAACAAATTAAGAAATAGTAATAGGGGATGGAAGATCCTGTCTTTTGTCCCTACTCATCTGACAGATCTAATTGGCAGGCACATGACAGAGGGCTTCCATCGCTAATCTTAGCATTCAGACAAGTTCATACAGGTTTAGGATGGTATGCTACTTCCTTTGTCAGTGGGGTTTTGGATTATCAAAACAGTGTGCAAATACAACTTCAGAGCAGGGCACAAGCCAAAGAAGGATCTGAACATGCTATTCTTGTGAACTCTGAAGAATAGTACTTTATTGTAAAAACCAAAGAACAGTCATTTTGGTTGTGTTCAGGAATACATTACATTCAGTAGTATAGCAAAATGATTTTGAAATGAATTAAAAACTTCATGCATTTGGATAACATACATCCTAAGCATGTCTTATCAGATACGAGCAATGCAAAGACAGCTATATCAAATCAGTAGGTCAGCTTCAATCAGACATATTACATTTAAACCAAACCATGGACAGCTATTTTCTGGCTGGGTTGTTGGGGACAAGGTAAGCCAATAGTTGGAAGCAGGAATGTTCACTGATATCCAGATCAGTCTTTGCTGTATTATTCAACAGGTCCACTATAAATACAATCAAATAATACAGATGTCAGGCATCACCCCACTGCCACTATCAAAATACAGGATGCGACAATTCTTGATTTCCTTCATGTCAGAGGGAAAAAAAACTCTAAAGTGGCCCAAGATTGCTTTGACAACAAAATGGTTAAATCAGCATTCAATGCAATGTACTTATCTTTTGATTTTTATTTAAAATTGTCTCTAAATAGACTATAAAGAAGAGTTTTATAAACCAAAATAATTGCCAGTGACACTTAATTTTTTCTATAGAAATTTCAAACCAGAAACTAAAATGCGAGAAAGAGAATAATGTCTATGAGCTCAAGTGAAAGGTTTGTTACTTGTTTTACTGGGTACAAGAATATCATTAACAAATGTGACCTAGACAGAAATTCTTTCTCTTCCAATTTATGTAATGTGTTCCAGTCTACGACCAATCATTTCCTCCAAACTAAGGACCACAAAATAGCTTCTTCCTCTAAAGATACAGTACATCAGATTCCTACCCTAAAAGATGCTTCCTTCCTCTTCTGCCCCAGCACGGGCAAGCTATTAGATAAACTACAGCTTGGTGATTTGCCACATTACTTATATAAGAGAGGATTCCAACTGGATCATAGCTGGTAAATAAATGCTTTAGACTCTAGGGACAATCAACTAATTACACTACGTACCTAGTTTTAACCTAAATGGACAAGTACAGTAATCTAATCTCGTAGAAGTCAGTTATCTATATTAATATTGAGGAATAAAGGATGTCTTTATTAGACTGGAGTCCTTGTGAACTTTCAGAAAAATAATTCTCAATAAATAGGATTTATGAGCCAACATTCATAGGACTGCATAGTTAATATGTTAGCATTTCTTATCACTTCCCTTATATAGACATCAGGACAAAGATGCTGAGTTGCCACATAATGCTTTTTGACTGAAAAATGTCTGCTTTAGAAATATCATATTTATACTTTACTCTCTCATTTGAAACAATCATCTCCACAGAAAGATCTCAACACCCAAGCCTTTTTGATCACCTTTTCAACGGAACACAAGGAAATTCCATTTTAGGGATGGAAGCTTTTAATTTGCCAAAAAACATTTTTGTTACTCACTCTTATGAAGTATTATGTAGAACAAGTTTTTCAACATTTTATTTGGCATCAGCCCTTTCTGAACCCATTATTAACTCATTGAGACCCTATCAAGAATTATTCAATTATAATATCATGTGATCTATATCAGTGCTGTTCAAATCTGATTCTCCAGACATACCGGACAATTTCCTCCATTTATTTGTGTAATATCTTTTTAAGCCATCACTACAACTTCTGGCAATAATGTTTACAACTTTGTACTCTAGACAAAGATGTAGGTTTCCTGGAAAATTTTGAATTGGAAAAATTTTCTACACAAATTTGTTACCAGCAGTATTTACCCACCTGAGCATTACTTTCCCCAGAGACAACCCTTTCTTAATTAAGCTAGGAACCGCCCCAATATGTGGTTATATGCAAAAAATATCAGGTAGCTACTTCTTCTTTTTCTCTGCATTTTCTCTGATAATAAACAGGGACAGGAAAAGCTGTGGGGAAGTCACAAGTTATAACTGGAATATAAGGTTATGTGAATACTCATCAAATTCAGTGAATGGTAATAAGCAGTTGTAGAATAGAAATCTTGTCTGGAAACACCTCAACAGTCTCCAGATTGTCCTCAGAATCTCTGTTGCTTACAACCAGCCAGCAAAAACTGTAGTGTCTTCTTAAAACCAACTGAAAGCAACCAGTAGTATTTAAAAACTTGGGGCTTGAGCATAGACAACCAAAGATAGAAATCAGGGTAAATAAAAATCAATGATTTTTTAAAAAATAAAAAAATAAAATCGGATTTTAAAAATTTTTAAAGCGGATTTATTTTTATCAAATGTATTTTAATAAAATGCTTTTGGAGTAAAAAACCTATCTAAAGATAGTTTTCTATTTAAGATACATTAATAATTTAGTTTATTCAGCATGAAATGGAGCTTAGTTATGTAGCATGAGGCTGTATAATCTGCAATATTTACATTTTTGGTAAACTCATTCAATGAATCCAAGCTCTGCAAGCTCAGATAACATGCACTGCATTGATGCATTCACACAATTTCACAGTAACCATGAGATAAATCATAAAACAAAGTTCAGGAATATTCCTTTATCTCATTGTTTTGCAAATCTATGTACACTAAAAACTGTAAGATTGTTTGAAGAGAAATGCCTCTGTACCACTAGGCTCTAAGTGTGAGGAGGAAGGGCAAGTAGTAAAAATGAAAGTGAAACCTTCTAAGCAGCTTATAAATATAATATTAAAGGGCGCCTGTCACTTCAGATCCATCATGGCAGCGCCTGTTAGTGGGCATCCACTCACCTGCTGCCTGCCACGTCCCTCACCTTGCTGTGTCACTGCCGCATCACCAGCCGTCCCATTAAAGTGAATGGGATTGTCGGTGAGTCAACAGTGGGTCAGAGGAGGAGCCGCTGAGGGACAGAGATGAGTTGTTCTTTAAAAATCATGATTTAAATGGAACTGATTTAAATCAAGCCTTTTTACTAGTGATTGAAATCATGATTGAAAATGAGATTTAAATCGACTTGATTTAAATCAAATCCACCCTGGATGAAATCCTAGCCAGCTAGAAGGTTCTCTCAGCAAACATCTCTTCAAATACCATAGATCTATCAAACGAATAACAAACATTTATAATTCATGTCTTCTGATGCTTTGGAAAATAGGTTGACCCCGCTCTTCTTTATGGCAGCCCCTCCACTACTGGATCACTGCTATCATGTCACCCCTAGTTCTTTTCACTTTTCACCCAATTCCTGCAACCATTCTTCATATGTTTTAGCCTTCATCCCCCCCCCCCCCAATCATCTTTGACATAGTTCAGGATTTATTTATTCATAAAATTCATTGACTGCCCATCTTACCTCAGGGTAACTGACACTCTGTAATGCTGGGAACGACAGTGTATTAGCCTCAAGATAAAAAGTAATTTCCTACTAGTGGAGCCTACACGGATCTTACTAAAAATCTACCTAAATAGAGGTTCTTACATTCAATTAGGACTTGAACTCCAAAAACCATTCAAAAAGTGGCAGTGGAGAATATATGCAACTCAGGGTTCAATGATCAAAAGGCACAGAAAAGGCAAACAGCCCTCTGGCTCTTACCTGGGCCTTACCCTTCACCCTTCAAGACTCTCTGCTTCTGAACATGGAAGTTCCAAAAAGCTGCCAGAGTTTACATACATCTCCTCCTGCATCCCAACCATCTGATTTTTCTGATTTTTGGTGCAATCCAAACGGGACAGCTCCAACTCCCATTACTCGTACAGCAGGGGATGATGGGAGCTGAAACCCACCAGCTCTACAACTAAAGCAAGCTGTCAGTCTCCTACAAGGAGATTTCCTTAGACTCTTTCCATCCTCTGCCCCCCCCCATGGACTCCCCTGCCACACCAAAGGCTGCCCACTCCCCCTCTCCCACAGCCTCAGCGTCGACCAAGTCGCCCCTTCGCCCATTCCTGCGCGATACCGACTCCCCAGGCCACCGCCCCTCGGTACGGCTCCCACGCCTGGGCTGTCAAAACACGGCTGGCCACTAGATGGCGGTAAAGACTAAAAGGCTTTCATGTCTCCTTGCTAGCACCTTGCCGGTCGCCTAGATAGGTTCCAGCCCATATACGGTAGCATGACCCTCGGGCCCCAGACACACCCAGCCGGCGAGCCCAGCTGGTTGGGAGCCCGCGGGGACGCCTTCTGAGCCCCCTTCCCAGGAGAAGCGAGCCCCCGGCAGAGTCGCCAACCCCCTTCTCCCTCCCCACCGAGGAGCGCCTTCTTCTCACGGCCCCAGCTGGCCTGGGCTACCGGTCCCCGCTCACCCGAGCCCGTGGTGGCCGCCATCTTGCGCCGCTGTCGCTTCAAGCCCGCCCTCCCCACCGCCCACGTCACTTCAACGCGGGAAGTGAATTGCTGCTATGGCTAAGGCAAGTGGCTGCGGCAGCCGGAGAGCGGGCGGGCGCAAGACAGGGCGGGGGGAAGGCGACCGCCGCAGGCCACGCAGGCCACCCAGACCAAAGCCTCTCTGTCTCTCTACTTCTGGGTCGGCGTTTGTTTTTCTGGTGCAGATATACCGTTTGGGAAACGAGCACATCCGGGAGGGCAAGTTTCAATTTCTAATGAGCCGTTGGAAGGGGGTTAAAATTTGGGAGCAGCCGTAGAAGGGTATTTTTTAGAGGGGTTTTTCTTTTGGAAGAAAAAAGATTGGAGGAAAAGACTGCTGCCGGAGTAGCTTGAATGGAGATCACGGAGATGTAGAGCCACGCTGATATAATAAATCAGGAAGCGACCTAATAGCCTATTTAAGTGTTTCCTTCCTGAAAGCCTAATTTCTAATTGGTTTGCATAATATGTGGTTTCATGCGAATTGTCTGTCCTATTATTGCACAGAAATTAGCCCCTCTCCTCAGCGCCACTTTTAGAATAGAATAGAATAGAATAGAATTCTTTATTGGCCAAGTGTGATTGGATACACGAGGAATTTGTCTTTGGTGCATATGCTCTCAGTGTACATAAAAGAAAAGATACATTTGTCAAGAATGGTTGTCATAGGGTTCAAGTAAGCAATCAGGAAACAATCAATATGAATATAAATCGTAAGGATACAAGCAACAAGTTACAGTCATACAGTCATAAGTGGGAGGAGATGGGTGATAGGAACGATGAGAAAAACTAATAGTAATAGTAATGCAGCCTAGCAGTAGTGGGTTCCTACCGGTGCGCTCTTGGCTATCCGTCGCCGCCGAGCCGAAGAAGCTGGCGGCGTTCGCGGCGCGGGGCTTCCCCCGCCCGCTTTCCCGGGACGCCGCCATTTGCGTTCTTCTGCCCTCTGCGCAAGCGCTGCTTGCGCAGAGAGCAGAAGAACGCAAATGGCGGCATCCCGCCGTCCCGGGAAAGCGGGCGGGGGAAGCCCCGCGCCGCGAACGCCGCCAGCTTCTTCGGCTCGGCGGCGACGGATAGCCAAGAGCGCACCGGTAGGAACCCACTACTGCAGCCTAGTGAATAGTTTGACAGTGGTGAGGGAATTATTTGTTTAGCAGTGATGGCATTCGGGGAAAAAACTGTTCTTGTGTCTAGTTGTCTTGGTGTGCAGTGCTCTATAGCGACGTTTTGAGGGTATGAGTTGAAACAGTTTATGTCCATGATGTGAGGGGTCTGTAAATATTTTCAGAGCCATCTTTTTGGCTTGTGCAGTATACAGGTCCTCGATGGAAGGCAGGTTGGCATTAATTGTTTTTTCTGCAGTTCTGATTATCCTCTGAAGTCTGTGTCTGTCTTGTTGGGTTGCAGAACCAAACCAGACAGTTATAGAGGTGCAGATGACAGACTCAATGATTCCTCTGTAGAACTGTATCAGCAGCTCCTTGGGAAGTTTGAGCTTCCTGAGTTGGCACAGAAAGTACATTCTTTGTTGTGCTTTTTTGATGACGTTTTTGATGTTAGATGACCATTTTAGGTCTTGAGATATGATGGAACCTAGAAATTTGAAGGTCTCTACTGTTGATACTGTGTTGTCTAGTATTGTAAGAGGTGGTAGGATGGGAGGGTTTCTCCTAAAGTCTACCACCATTTCTACGGTTTTGAATGTGTTCAGCTCTGTCCCTTTCTTTCCTTTCTCTCCCCTTCTCTCTCGTTTCCCTCGTTTCCCTCTCTCATTCTCTCCCTCCAGCTGTCTCATTTCTGTGTCCCTCTCCCTCTCTCCCCCTTGTCTCTCTCTCATTTCTCTCATTTTCCTCTCTCTCATTCTCTCCCTCCATCATTTTCTCATTTCTCTCTCTTTTTCTTCCCTTTTCTCTCTTTTTCTCCCCCTTTCTCTCTCGCATCTCTTTCCCTCTCTCTCTTCCCCCCCCTCTCTCTCTCGTGTGTGTGTGTGTGTGTGTGTGTGTGTGTGTGTGTGTGTGTGTGTGTGTGTGTGTGTGTGTGTGTTCCCTCCTGAACCATTTCCAAAAACAGGCAAAGGTTGGTTTTTTTTTTCCTGATGTTCTTTCTTCTTCTTTGTGTGCTTTTTACCATATGATTTAAATCAAGAGTCATTTCAGGTTCCCAGATAAACGAAGCTCTTTCGTCTCCCTACTGTGGCTCCCTGTCAGCTGGCTGGCCCCGCCCCTCACCCTCCCCTCCCAGTCACTCCGTGTGGCCTGAGAAGGTAACGGCAATGGCGGGGATGGAGACTCGCTCCATATTCCAGAGTGGGAGGGAAGGGCCCCTGTACTTCTCATCTTGTGGGCGCTTCTTGGTGCTGCACGCGCACCTCGGTTGTTCGGGGAGACGTGCGACGATCTCCGCTCCAAGACACGCCCGGCCCAGCTGTGGCTGATGCGCCGCATCGTAATGGGCTCCAAGAGGAGGAGGGGACACCGTCTCCTCCATTGTGAAGCGCGC
Source organism: Diadophis punctatus similis (assembly GCA_023053685.1). Classification (NCBI taxonomy): domain Eukaryota; kingdom Metazoa; phylum Chordata; class Lepidosauria; order Squamata; family Dipsadidae; genus Diadophis; species Diadophis punctatus. The sequence continues at coordinate 12,375,211 of JALIGW010000003.1, read as the reverse complement.
TAAATTTAAGTGTGCTTGCAAGGTGCTGTGAGAGCAGCGAGCAGGTCATGGTGGCGAGAAAAGCGTGCAGCACCAAGAAGCGCCCACGAGATGAGAGGCAAGTACAGGGATGCTTCCCTCCCACTCAGGAATATGGAGTGAGTCTCCATCCCTGCCATCGCCCTTACCTTCTCAGGCCACGCAAGGAGTGACTGGTAGGGTAAGGTGAGGAGCCAGCCAGTTGACAGGGAGCCACAGCAAGGAGTTGAAAGAACCGCATGTGACTCGGGAGCTGCACATTGCCGACACCTGTTCTAAATCTTCAAAAAGTTCAGTAAATATTTCCCAGCATCCAATCTACTTAGATAAAGTCAAGGTCAAACAGCTTCCAGATGTTTTTTACTTCTCTCTCCACTTTCTTCTAAATTATATACGTTGCAGTAATCTTCTTCCTCCAGTAGATGGCTTCCTGCTCCCACTTCCGTTCCACCATATGTAAAAATCAGAAACAGCTGATTGTCATCCAGTCAGGGGAGTTAGAAATAGAGTTTAGAAAAACAATTCTCCCAATAATCACTTTTCAAAATGTTGTTTCCAGGCTTTCTATGTTTTAAATCATCTTTTAGGTTTTTCTTTTAATCTTCCTCTTTAGCTTTTAGTCTTTAATCTTTCTCCATAAATCCAATCACCGCTTTTTTAACATTTGGAGATCATTTTGGGGCGAACTTTTAACTTAGGTTAACTCTCTAAAGTAGCAGTTGGAAATTTTCTCACCCAGTTTCACTGCTCTGTCCACACACCACATGCACAAGATCTTAATGTCCCGGTTGTCCCAGCTTGTGACTGACCAAAAATTTCTGTCGTCCCTGCTGCCGTTCAGGAGAGCTTTCTTCGGATCAGCCAGGAAATTGCGATTTTCTTGCAATCAACGAAGCACCTCTCCTTTCTTCATCTCCCCTCCAGGGAGGCTTAACCCCGTAGGGCAGTGATGGCGAACCTTTTTTCCCTCGGGTGCCAAAAGTGCATGCGTGTCCGCTATTGCACATGCGCGAGTGCCCACACCCATAATTCAATGCCTGGGGAGGGCGAAAACAGCCTCCCACTCCCCCACGGAGGCCCTCTGGAGGCCGGAAATGGCCCATTTCCCAACTTCTGGTGGGCCCGGTAGGCCCATTTTTCACCCTCCCCAGGCTCCAGAGGCTTCCCTGGAGCCTGGGGAAGGCAAAAACGCCCTCCCCCATCCCCCGGAGGCTCTCTGGAAGCCGAAAACACCTTCCCAGAGCCTTCGTGCGAGCCAAAAATCAGCTGGCTGGCACGCACATGCGCGCTGGAGCTGAGCTAGGCAATGGCTCGCGTGCCGGCAGATATGACTCCGCGTGCCACCTGTGGCACGCGTGCCATAGGTTCGCCATCACTGCCGTAGGGTCTCCCAGCAAGCAGTTGCCGGCTGCATTTCACAGAGCCCGGCAGAGCTCCGCTATTTTCTAGCCGTTCTCGCTATGATGTCAACCGTAAGTCCCTTTCAAAATAATTTTGTGCCTTCGAGTCAGTCTTGACTGCTGGTGACTACATGGACAAATCTTCAGTTTTCTTCGAACTTTTAAAAGTGGTTTGCCTTTGCCTTCTTTTTCCTCCTAGGACTGAGAGAGAGCGACTGGCCCAAGGCCATCCAGCCAGCTTTGGGCCTAAGGTAGAATTAGAACTCGTCATCTCTGGGTTTCTGGCTGGATGTCTTTAAACACTGTTCCAACTCTCCATTCAAAACCTAATCACCTGGATTTCTGTATTCAGTAAAACTGACCCATTAAAACAGAAGTTCAGAGGTTATTTCAGGGTTCTCCGCATACTTCTATGATTGGTGCATTGATTTAAATGCAGCCCTCCCCTTTCTCAAAATTTCTATGTTGTAGATGGGAAGGTTGTCTGAGGGGTGCTGTGCCTAGTTGATCTTGGCTAATCTCCAAATTGGGGGGGGGGGAGCCCTAAGTAAATCAGAACTTTTTAGTTTGAAAACTAGTTAGCTAGAAAATCTACATGGGTAAGTTTTCCCAGACTAGGTTAGAAAAACATCCTGAAGGAAGGCAAACCGCTTTCACGCTGTTGCTACCAAAATTACATGGCTGTGTCCATGTTATTACCAGGAGTTGACCTCAATTGAAGAGTCTTTTTAGATCAGAAGAATGGAGCAGGGGAGTTCAAATAAACATGGCACTAAGAATCTTAAAAGGCTCTGGAAATATGTATTGTACAACATTGGGCCAAAAGAGCTCCAAGAAGACCTCAATAAAAACTGCTAATGGCATATACCATTGTTTCTCAGCCTTGGCAGCTTGAAGATATGTGGATAACAGATAACAGATAACCAGAGTTGGAAGGGACCTTGCAGGTCATCTAGTCCAACCCCCTGCCCAAGCAGGAGACCCTACATCTGCCCCTACCTAGGATTGAACTCACCTGATTGTGAGGCAAGAGCTCCACCTCTAGGCCACAGAAATCCACACATCTTCAAGATACCATGGTTGAGAAAAAACGGTGTACACAAAGAAAAGATGCTGCTAGATTCCTATGGAAACTGGCCACTTTCCCAGTGAATGCGGTTCCCAACCATTAATACAAATCAGGCTGGAGATTGTATCTTCTAGGAGAAATAATGGAACTTCAGAAGGTGTTTGCTGAAGTCCTGATATGGCAGAGGTGTCAAACTCGCGTCGTGGCATCATGTGACGTATCGGGACTTTTTCCCCCTTTGCCAAACTGGACGTGGACAGGGTGTGACGCATCCGGCCCACGGGCCGCATGTTTGACAGCCCTGTGCTATGGTCTCATCGCAAAATTGGGAGGTTGAAACATTTCTGATCATACTTCTCTATCTTTGTACTATTTATCTCTTCCGTAATATCACTGGAAAGGAATGTGCCCACCATCCTTACTGAAACCCTCCAGGGAGAATTAATTCTGAATGTTATCAAAAAATTACTGACATGGAACAACCCATACATACTAAAACAGTTCAGGTGCTATAGTTACACTTGTGTTAAAATCTCAGTGGGAGAGCTAGAATTTTGACCACCTGTTTTCCTCAGGAATTCAAATTAAAATATCCCTGACAGATTATTGATCGGCATCTGCTTCACCACATCCAATGAAGAAGAGACCAATTCCACTTCTATAAATGATTGATTCCATTGCTAGCTGCTCTTCCTGTTAAGGAAGTTTTAAACATACATTTAGCTGGAATCTGCCTTACCAAAATCCAAATCCCTTTTCTACTGCTTTCTAGAAGAAATAAGATGGGTTCCCACCTTGATACTTTTTCCAGAAGACCCTGAAAACATCAGCAGAACTGGGGATCCCAGATTTATATGGAGCTGATCAAGTGGCTGCAATGAGAGGTTGAGGATATTAGGAGTTTTATACTGTTGATTTTTAATGTTGTAAGCTGCCTGGAGTCAATGTGTGTGAACTGGGCAGACATATAAATTTCTTTAGTAAATAGATAAATTCAGGAATAATAGAAAATAGATCTTCCCCTTCTTCTGTGTGTCTTCATTTCAGACATTTGAAAAACACTGTCAGATTCCCACTCCCATTTTTTCAAGACAAAATATGTCCAGCTCCTTCATTGCTTCTTTACTAGATTTAGTTTCATTCTCTTGTCCTTCTTTTAAACTACGTCAACTACTCTTACTCCTTAGAGGTGTTCAAACTTGGCAACTTTAAGACTTGTGGACTTCAACTCTTAGAATTCTCCAGCCAGCTGTGCTGGCTGGAGAATTCTGGGAGTTGAAGTCCACAAGTCTTAAAGTTGCCAAGTTTGGGAACCCCTGCCTTAGAGTTTGATGCCCAGAATGCATATACTGTAGTACTCAAAGTGAGGTCTGACCAAATACTAAGTATTGAGGAACTGTTCCTTCCTATGCTTTGTAAAGTTTACTCGTGGGTGCATTCTAAAATTACATTTGTCTTCAAGGGTATGTGTACGAGTGTGAAAAAAGTTAAAATGGTAAGCTACACCTGTGTGATTGAACAGCAATCTTTTTTTGTATATGCTGTACACAGCAATACATGTAAGTGATGGGGCTTTTGTGTTTTGTCTTCCTCTGTGGATGCTTCATTTGACTTTTTTGCCTGGCTGCATCATGATCTGACTTGGGTTCAGCTTGTGATCACCTACGGTTTGATTTGTGCAGAATCAGATATTCATAATTATATACTTATGAATGTAATTTCTATTTTTTTTTAGTTACTACTGTGGGGACTGTATCTCTTCAATAATTGATTGATAGGACAACTTCTTTTAAAATTAAGGAATCTTTCTAAGAGTTACTTATTATGCAGTATCATCAGGAACAAATAACAAATACCGTATTTTTCGGAGTATAAGACGCACCGGAGTATAAGATGCACGTAGATTTTAGAGGGGGAAAACAAGGAAAAAAGTATTCTGAACCAAATGGTGTAGTAATATATTATTTAATAAAATACCAGTGTAGCAGAATACTTTTTACAACCATGTACACTTTTTACAACCATGTACACTTTTTACAAACTTCAAACTTGACAGCTTTTAAGACTTGTGGACTTCAACTCCCAGAATTCCTCCTCCAGTCATGCTAGCTCAGGAATGGGAGTTGAAGTCCACAAGTCTTAAAGCTGTCAAGTTTGAAGTTTGTAAAAAGTGTACATGGTTGTAAAAAGTCTTGCCAAGTTTGAAGACGCTTGCACCCCTAACCCCTAACCCAGGGGTCTTCAAACTTGACAGCTTTAAGACTTGTGGACTTCAACTCCAATTCCTGAGCTAGCATGACTGGAGAAGGAATTCTGGCAGTTGAAGTCCACAAGTTTGAAGACCCTTGCACCCCCTTGGCAAGTTTAAGCCTTGTGGACCAACTCCCAGAATTCCTCCTCCAGTCATACTAGCTCAGGAATGGGAGTTGAAGTCCACAAGGCTTAAACCTGCCAAGGGAGTGCAAGGGTCTTCAAACTTGTGGACTTCAACTCCCAGAATTCCTCCTCCTCCAGTTTAAGCCTTAAAAAAAACCCTTTAAAAAAACCCTTTAAAAAAAGTTCTCACCTGTCAGCTCTCTTCGGACGGCAGCAGCGGTGCCTCGGGAGCAGGCTTCAGTCGGTGTGGGGGGGTTTTGGGCGTTTTATACCCTGCAACTTCCCACTGGCAGCTAGTGCGGAACTGGTAATAAAAAACAGGACACCGGGCTCGATGGGTCTTCGGTCTGGTCCTCCAGGTAACCAATTCTGACCCGGAATTCAGTTTGGCATAGCCTGATCCAACCTACCAGCCAGCTATCGACTGGGTTGGATTACAAGCCCCATAATCCACGCCACGGCCGAGGAAGGCTGCAAAAGCGTGCAGCCTCGTGTTGCGGACCTAGAACAGTCTGGGCTGCAAATATTCGGACGGTCGTTAGAAAGCAGCAAAGGGATAAAACCCCCCACCCCAAGCATCTTCATGACCTCCCCCTGCTTGACTCCACTCCCGAGTCCCGACCCGAGAAGCTGCGTGCTTTCCTCGGGGAATACTCACGCTCTGCTGGGGTTGCGGTTAAAGCGTTGGAGGGCAGCGGAGGGCAACGGCGACGGGACGGGTCACTGAAGAGCGTATCCCCCTCGCCAGAGCAAGAGACGCGAATGAAGCCACACGGCTGACCAGAGCAACCCCGCCATGGCTACTCACGCACGCTGGTGCAGCGAAAGAACCCAGCGGCCCAAGGGGAGGTTGCATTCACCGAGAAAGACGTGTGTGTGTGTGTGTGCCTTGGAGATGCTTTGGCAAGACCCGGTATGTTCAAACCGAGGAATACCCTACCGCAAACCCAGATGCTGGAGAAATTGTGTGATTTATCCCGAAGAGTTGGGATTACTTTAAAAACGTATTCGCGTTTCCTTTTCTGTCCCAGCTGGCGTCCCCGCTGTCCCAGCTGGCGAGCGAGCCGCCACCGCCGCTACTGCCCCAACCCCCCCCCGACTGCGTCGGCGTTGGGTCCTGCGGGGAGGGTGGGGGCTGCAAGGGGGTGGCGTCAGTGTCCCTGGGCGGCGGCGGCAGCGGCGGCAATGCACTCCAGCGGAGGCGGCGGCCATGCGCTCCAGCGGAGGAGGCCATGCGCTCCGGCGGCTGTGACAGCAGCGTCCCTGAGGTCCGGCGGCGACGCCGACTAAAGCAGGGTCGCATCAACTCCCTCCCCTCCCACCCCCCAAAAATGCACCATTCGGTGTATAAGATGCACCCAGTTTTTGACCCTCTTTTGGGGGGTAAAAAGGTGCGTCTTATACTCCGAAAAATACGGTAGTACCATATTCAAGCCCTTTAAAAGGGCTTTATATCCTCATGTTGTTTTAATGTTTTTATGGTTGTAATATCTATCTTTGACCAGCAGGTGTCTTCAACTACCTAAAAATGATGCTGTGGCAAAGTTGAGAAACTGAAAAGGTGAATTTAAAAGTGCAGAATTCCCTTTTTATTTTATTTATAAAATTGAGATTAAATTAATAAAAGCAAAGACAATTACATATGAAAACAATGCTTTCTGAAAAGTCACTGATCTTTTATAAATTGGAAGGTAAAAACAAATATGTAGCAAATTTGATCGGATAAGCCACAATTTGCAAATACAATCCCTATCTGTTTATCAGATTTTGTATTTTCATAATTATCTAGGCAATTTTACATCTGATTAGCTCTTAACTCTGGAATTGGAAATTTATGCCTTTTGTAGCATTATTTTTCCATATCAAGACAAAAGAAGGTAAGTTTCGGCATATTATGAGGTAGCTAGTAGGAAAAAACAAAGCACTGGGAGCAGTTGACTAAATAGGCTCTGAAGAATTATTGCTAGATTTACCCCTCACATTAAGCCATGGATTGTTTTAACCATGGTTAATTAAGTGAGCCTTCATGGCAGAATTCATACATAATGCAAAACTACAACCCATGATAGACAAATTACTAATTTGCATAACAACCTAACATTAGTCTGGCTCCAGGTTGTCTCAGCCTTCTCTCCTTCCGAGGTGGGTAAATTGAGGACCCAGATTGTTGGGGGCAATATGCTGACTCTGTAAACCGCTTAGAGAGGGCTGTAAAGCGGTATATACTGTAAGTCTAAGTGCTATTGCTATTACCGTATTTTTCAGAGTATAAGACGCACCTTTTTCCTCCCTAAAAGAGGCTGAAAATTTGGGTGCGTCTTAATACTCCGATCACAGCTTTTTCAAAGCTTCTTTTCCAGCCCTAACGAGGTGCTAATGATCTTCCCTGCTTCCTACTCCGTCTGAAGAAGTTTTTTCCAGCCCTAAGTCTTTGCAGGCTTGTTTTCATTCCTACTCCCTCTGAAAAAGTTTTTTCAGCCCTAACTAGGTGCTAACGACTGGCTTGCAGCATTTTTTTATTCCTGCTCCCTGAAGTAGTTTTTCCAGCCCTAAGTCTTTGCAGGCTTGTTTTCATTCCTACTCCCTTTGAAGAATATTTTTTTCGGCCCTAACCAGGGGATAAAATAATGTGCTGAAGCTGAGCAGACTAAGGATGCTAGCCAGATGAATACTTGGTAGGTAGATTTTTTCCCCTATTTTCCTCCCCAAAAACTAAGGTGCGTCTTATACTCCGAAAAATACGGTAGATAAATTGCATTCTGGCTAAGCTCAACATAGGAAGCCATTCCAGCCTCTCACATACAAAAGGGGTTGGATTTTAATTGTGTGGTTGTGGTCACCAACCACACAATTTTTAAAATTGTTCTGGGGATGCTGCTGCAGATCCACATAATGTCCATCTTAAAACCTGATGCAAAAGTACGATTTAAAGAAAGATTTTTTTTCTACACCAACTCTCAAATGTTAGTAATAGGTGCCTTGGGTGCAATCCCAAAACAACTGGACCACCACTTAAAACACCATCAACACTGACAAAATTACTATCCGTCAATTGCGAAAAGGCAGCTTTGCTCAGAACAGCTTACATCCTGCAATTATACCTTTTAAGATCATCAAGCATCTGCCTATCCCAGGTCCTTGGGGAAGGACTCGATAGGTGGACAAAACTGCCAAATCTAGCCTGAATATCTCACTGACTATGCGGCAAACCTGAATACATACTACCATCTACTTTGGAGACTTTCAGTGAAGACAGGGAGAACTGTATTAGTCTGTTCATTCACCAATATGGTATTCCTTAAGATTTCTGTTTTTCATTCCTGGCTCAATATGGCTACCAAGCTAGAAAAGGGATTTCATTACATTCCAACTTAAATTCTTGGTCTCTCATTCCCCAATATTTTGACAAAATTGTATACTAGTGATTCTGAATTTGAAATATTCCAAATCTTTGGAATATAAGCAGCATTATAAATTTGAAGCTGATGTCCAAGCTTGAACAGAAAACATCTAAGTTTTGTAGAAAAATGTCTCTGGAGATAATCAATCATCCAGGTCATGTCTCAAAGGTGCTTTCTCTCTCTCTCTCTCTCTCTCTCTCTCTCTCTCTCTCTCTCTCTCTCTCTCTCTTTTCTCCAAGGCAAAAAGCAATAAAGTCCAGTTGCCTCTTGAAAAACTTTCCAAAACAATGAAAGTCAACAATAAAAGTTGAAAAAAAGCACCTTTGGGACAACCATGACCTGGATGACTGAGAATCTCCATAGACATCCAGCTCATGGTTGTCCCAAAGGTGCTTTTTTTCAAGAGGCAACTGGTTTTTTTCCCCTTGAAAACATTTACTTCTCATCCTAAAAGCTGAACTGAGGAATAGTAGTAGGGGACAAAAAACAAATTAGTAGGCCCCCAAAGATCAGCCTGTTAGGTAACCAATGGTCCCTCCCCCCACCAGGCAGGAGGGCAAAGCCTGAATCACAGAGGTTTCCTGGTAACACACTAAGCCACAGGGAAACCGGTATCCAAACCTGTGAGGCTGCTGTGCAGGCCACCAGAAAGAGGCAGGCTTACGCCAAAGGCCGCTGCTCCTGCGCCAATGGAGATAGGAGTTCAGCCGCAAAGGGGGACTCCTTCTCCCGCAGAAATGGAATAATAGGCTGATGCCTTGAGGAGCGATGTGAGAGGGCACAGACTGGCTGACTCAACTGAGGCCTTCAAACGGAGTACTGCGAGGCGACCAGTTCCTAGGTCTGGCTCCCAAGGCAGAGGCTGACTGCTCATTGAGGTGAAAAAAAATTGCCAAAATCAACTTAAATACAGGTGCAAGAACTCTGCGGTGCTGTTGCTGAGCAGATTAGAAAACCAAAATGGCGGCCACGCTGAACCCAACAAAAAACAAAATGGCGGCCACAGCTCCAACTGGAATAGAAATGACCGTTGGAAGCAAAATGGCATTTGCGCCAAAAAAAAAAGGGGGAACAGGCAGCAGAAACAGCAATGCCCAGCTTCGCCTGACGAGCAGCTGCGTGCCAGAAAAACAGTGTTGGGCTCTGGAGACAGAACGCTAAGTCCGAAAGGAAGCGAAGCGGCCAGCCCTCGTCAAAGCCGAAACACAAGGCACTTCAAAGGAACGGTTGATAGAGCAAGCGGCGGCTCCAACCGACAGCCGAATTCGTCGGCAATTGGCCTCACACCTCGAGCAGGGCAACGATGTAAAAAAACCTGCTCCTCAGCGCTCTCCCCACAGCCAGCCCCAGGCAAATCAATAAAGCAGCCTGCTCAGGCGCCTGAAGGCAGCACGAGACAGGCACTTACAGTCAATGTCGCATAGATCCAGTCAAAAAAATGTCATTCCAGGAAAAACAGGAATAAAAATCTGGGAAAGTCCAGGATGGATTACGTAAGAACACAATTGAACAACCCAAAGCTTACAGGAGCTGAAGGAAAAGTGTCCATGAGCTGAGGACTGAGTTGAACAACTGAGGGAACGTCATCAGGGAGGCGGATCCTCAGAAAATTCAACCCAGTCCATAGAGCTATGAGACTAGAGTAACCCATCCTGGACTCTTCCTTCGATGTGAGGGAAAAGTGAAATGTTTTCATGGAAGGAAAAAACAAAAGTCCAGTTGCCTTTTGAAAAGCACCTTTGGGACGATTTTGTAGATAATATTTGGCAGAATTAGTTTGACAAATTACTGTATTTAAGCAAAGTAATAATTTCTAAAACAAACAAATGAAACATAAAACATCCACCAGACTTTTCAAACATTTAATATATTTATTGTGGCAGGTAAAACTTAGGAACATAATTAAGAGAGAATAGAAAATTTAAAAAAAAATCAGTTAAAAAGTGTGAATGTTTTATTGGTTTTTGTTCAACTGAATGTGGACACATGCCAGTTCAAATTCCTGTCTAGTATGAAGTTTATTTGGTAATTAAGGGAAGTATTTGCTTCCATTAGTTAGTATAACATAAAGTAGTGATGGCGAACCTTTTTGGCACTGAGTGCCCAAACAGGAATGCATGTGCATGTGCCGGAGTACCGGAAACCTGAAGACCAGCTGGCTGGTGGGCGCATGCCTGTTTTTTGGCCTTTTTTTGGCCATTTTTCAGGCTGTTTTGGGCCGTTTTCAGGCCATTTTTGAGCCGTTTTCAACCCAAAGGTGTCCCAAAAAACGGCCTGAAAACGGCCCCAAAACAGCCCGGAAAACCTCCTGAAAAATGGTCGGTAAACGGCCTGAGAACAGCCCAAAAACAGCCTGGGAAATGGACTGAAAAAAGGCCCAGAAATGGCCTGGTTTTTGGCCATTTTCAGGCCGTTTTCCGGTACTCCAACACTTGCGAAAATGCACACCAGAAACCAGAAGAGCAGCTGGCGACAGTGTGCGTGCCCACAGGGTTTGCCATCATGGACATAAAGTGTAGGTTTGAGAGAGAGAAAAAAAAGGGGGGGAGAGAATAAATGATGAGACTTGCCTTCGGGGTGGGGAATGTATGTTCAAGCAAGGAGTGGGCAGTTGTGGACTTTTCCTTAATCTTGCACTCTGTAAAGTCAATGGTACACAGTTGGTTTGTGCAAGCATTGATATAAATCACAGTATGGCAAGTGTCACGAGAAGGGCACTAGGCTTCAGTGCTTCTTTCCTTGTATAGTCAGCACTTCCAGAGCAACATAAGTTGATTGGCTGCCTTCAGTGCCTTTGGTCCAAGTAGCTTATCAGCTAGAATAACGTGACTTTTTGTGTCAACTATTCAGTTCAAAACTTTTATTACCTACTGTAATGCGCCAAAATAAAACCTGATACTTAATAAAGCATCCAGTGCTTTCCCCACATAAGCAAACTTGACGCTGCAGATGGTCATGAGGCTCTTCTCACATCAGAGCTGTGTTCCTTGTGTTGTGGAGCAAGATTTTGCTACAGAAGAGGTGACTTTAAAGCAGAGGTTTAAGACTTGTGGACTTCAACTCCCAGAATTCTCCATAGCTGGCTGGAGAATTCTGGGAGTTAAAATCCACAAGTCTTAAAGTTGCCAAGTTTGGTGACCCCTGCTTTAGGGTTTCTCTCAGTTGTCAGGTAGCTAATATAAAACATTTCAGTATAACCAGAAATATTTTTCAATCCTGGTTGGAGAAGTCATCGTCTAACATTGGAGGAAAAAAAACTCAGTGTAGAAAAACTTGGGATCTCACTGGGCCTGATCCAGATAGGCTTCCAGGAATTTGCCTTCCAGCTAAAGGGAGAATGTCTACTATGTCCCCAATTTCTTATTCTTCCCTGTAATCGGACACTCATTTATACTGCTCTGAATTTCTGGGCCATGGAACAAAATAGTAGCAAAAGACAAAGTTCCAGTGTTTGCAAGCATGAATTGCTGTTAGCTAATAAGACAGAAAACGACATCTCAGTTGTGGGAAAGCAGAAAGAAAAGGCTCAAACTTAACCATGCTGTGATTTGGATGGTAGTATGGGGCAGCAGAAGGGAATTTGGACAGGTTTTCCAAATTCTATTACACCCTACCACAACTCCCCCCCCCCCCATCACCACTTTTAAGATGTATGGGCTTCAATTCCTCCCCTGCCAGCTTGCGTGTGCACACACGGGCACACACAGTATATGAGAGAAAATTCAAAGCCAGTGTTTAAAAGCTGTGTTTCAGCAGAACAGTAGAAACTCAAATGCTTCATTGCTTATTGTTGTTGTTATGGCATCAGGCTAGAAACTGGGAGACTGGATTCTAGTCTCACCTTAAAACACAAAGCCAGCTGGATGACGTTAAGCCAGTCACTTTCTCTCTTAACCCTAGGAAGGAGCCAAAAATCCTTCCCAAGAAAACTGCAAGCACTACTCCAGGCAGTCCAAAGGAATCAACACTGACCAGAAGGAAAAAATACCCCCCCAAAAAACAAAAATGGACTGTCCCAAATAAAAAAAAACACTAAACTTGCCCAAGGTTTAATCTTAATCAGAAATCCTGCTATCACAGTAAAAGCTGAGACTCTCTGTGTGATACTTGCCTTTTCTATGGATTGTTCTTTAAAAGTGGTACATGTATCTCTTTTGTTTGCCTTCATCTGTTTTTTTAATTATATCTCTTAGTTTCCATTTTTTTAACTTTAGTGTTCTCTGTTGAGACTTTAGAATGCCGAAGGCAAAATGCTACGAAGGTAAGACATATCAGAGTCATGGTATGAAGTTAAGAATTTGTTCTTAAATAGAAAAATCTCAAACATACAAGGAAGAGGGAGAATGTACAAGCTTTTTCTTAAATTAAAAAAATACAGAAAGTTGCATTTCGGACACAAGATTAGCCATCTAATCTCCCTAGAAAGGCACAGAAGTCTATCGCAAAAATAAAAAGTGTTTTGTAGGACACTCTTGTATACAAAAAAAGAAAACCCACTGATTTTGCTTGCATATGGTGTTTAAAAAACCCCTGGAGATGCAATTTTACCCTTCCCCTCAAAAATGGCCACAAGACTTAACAAATGCAATTAGTATAATTGAACTGCTTTGTTATAAATTATATACATTCAGACCACATTAAAATTATTATTCCATGTTACACCGAAGTAGTAGTTTAAGGCTTTATGATATTTACATGAAATGAGCAAGCACCTTAATCATACACACCATTAACTTATTCCTTCTAACATTCAAATTTGACAATGACCAATTTTCTATAGCTATTTTAAACATTTTGGAAGAGGAATCATACTGAATAAAATCAATCACTGAACGCTACATGATCCAATGGAAGTAATTTAAGTCTGACATTTGTGCAGAACACAAATTCTGTCTCGCTTCACTCCCATCCCAAACTGCTACCAAGTTAGCTGTAGGCTGATACAGCAATGGCCTGCTCAAATATCAAGGAATGGAACACTTCTTTATTTTAGGAGACAGTCAGCTTTAAGTAACCCTAATGAACTAGGATGAGACTCCCAAATATTCTGTTGCACGCCACATGGACAATGTCTTGATATGATAGCAAGATGAAGCAACTGGAAGGATGCACCAGACACTAAGTGCATTAAAGTGATGACAATACTTTTCCATCCGATTCTCATATAGCAACTCTGAATTTGTTCTTTAAAAACCCGGGAGCTGGCTTGCTACGTTTGCCATTCCATATGGCCTTAAATAATTTTCAGAGTGGGAATTCATGTTGATACAACACATTACCGTGCCAATGACAAATGTTACTAGGAAGGTACACTGCCTTCTCCAACTAATGGCTTTAGAGTGTCATGGATGACAATGTTCAATTATCAGCAAATGTGGCTAACAGAAGGTGCTCAGTAACAAACGAGAATAATCCATTTGCATTTTCAAGTATTGTTTTGAGGAGTGAGTCTTTTAACTGCAGTCTGTTAGCACTTTTTAAAAAGCTTTGTGCTTTAGTCCGTTATCTTTCTACAAGTCTTTTAATTTGGCTGATGGCTTTTTTTCTTTTAAAAAAAATTGGCAACAGGTTTTCACAACATCAGAAGCCTGGCAAGGGTTATTTTATTTTCTGGGCCCATTTCATGTCATCTGCTCTGGGTTTTTCTCCTGTTAGTCCTTCAATGATATTCTCCAGGAATCTCCAAAATCTCATTTTTTCCAGTGGGTAGTTCAGCCAGCCTAGAAAGATTATAGAAGAGGAACAATATGGGAGTGTAAATTGGCAAGCAGCAATTTTTGATTAACTGAATTGTTTTAAGATACTATTGCATAAAATGAATGTAAGAAATAAAGTTGTCAATTTAACAGAAGAAAGATGCAATTTTCAGTTTTATTCACATTAAGTGGAATTGTTTTGAACTTATTCCTCTGACTACTGAAACCCATACAAGAGCATTCTAAAGCCATTTAGAATGGCAGACTTTTAATGGCAAACTTCACACATTAAAATAACCCCTGGTTTATCTAAGGTCTGTTAAACTCAGACTCTGAATTAGTTGAATCAAACACATCAAACCATGCTAAGTTTTGTTTTGGGTTAACATGTGAAAAGCCATCCATAAGCTATGATTTATAGCTTAGCAGCTGTGCATACCAGACTGACACATTTAATAAACCATGACTTACAATGAATGTGAACCAATCTGAAAACTGCAGTTCAACTTAATTACGTATAGCCTTCTTTTTAATAAATTCTTATTTTCCATTATTTATTTTCTCCTGTCTTTCATCTCTGTGTAGCCAGAGCCCAGAGAAGGGCATGGAACAGAACAGGAAAACACAAAGTACGCAACAACAGGAATGCTCAGCTGTTACGTTTTTTCTTTCAGAACCTTACACAGATCCACCAGTTCATTTGTGTCTTAAAAAGGCTGTTTAGCTAGATAGAAATTTTATTTCTGCCATATAATGAGTTTCACTTCATTTTACCTGTAGTAATACAGAAATATGTCTCATGTGGAGACACATGGTGGATCCGATGGTGTTTCCGTGGCAGGATAACGTGCCAGTCCTGCAGAAAAATTACCCAGCAAGGAAGACCAAAGTAGGTATGAGACCACTTGTGAATCTGGTTGGTCAAGGTTGCAAATACGGACAGGGCAAAGACATAGCACTCCCAAGGACATGTCTGGTGTAACGCTTCTAAAAATAAAGAGAATATAGGATTTATTGTACTCCCACTGAACAACAGCTAATACAATACAACTGCTTAATAAGTTCATGCTAATAAATAACTTTTGCATCAGAAGTAACACTGTACTCCAATTTGTATGACAGAAATATAGTACTGTCTACTCTATTTGTTGTTCGCCCTTACACTTTTATTTACTCCATATATAATGAAAAACTTCATTAACCTTTTTTGGGAAATGTGCATAGAATTAACTCTATTGTCTTCAAAGGCCTGCTCACTACTCTTTAGAAGGCTGTTTCTAGCTTCTTCATGGATCTGTCAGGCTCCCACTTACCTGGTGATAAAGAAGCTAATTTGTAGGCCATGTTTGCCAGCGGCACTACTGTCAACATGCAGTTATCGCCATTGGTTTCTATGAAGTCATGCCTGGTAATTGCTGTTGGATCAATGTGATGTTCTCTGAAAGGTCTGATAAATGCCTGAAAGTAGTAAAAAGCAGAAAGATGAAACTTTAGTTTTTAGCTCAGATGAGGTCTTGGCACCTACAGATTTTACTGAGCTACTCATGCACATATTTAAATAGATAATTTGGGTTGGTGTTTGCAGGGGAATGTTCAAAAAAATTAAGATCGCTCTTTGTATGTGACCCCAATGGGACATCAGAACTGCCAGCTTGACCCCAGCTAGATTTGTGGATTAGAGAAGAACCACCATCCCGTCCTATCAGGATTTTGACCATAGACAAGCCAGCATATATTAAAAAGTTATCTAAAACACAGGAAATTAAAAGCAGCACTGGAGTGAGTAAAATGATTATATATTAACTATCACTTTATTATAAGTACTACATTATTAGCCCAAGTCTGTAACCTTTTTACCTCCTCAGTGAGAGTACCATGCAAGCAAATAAATGGAATATTAAAAGCTAGCCATAAAGCATATCCTACAGACAGCTCTTTGATTTTTCTTATTTATCCACTTAGAACAGGTGTGTCAAGCTCGATTTCATTGAGGGCCGCATCAGAGTTGTTTGACCTTGGATGGGCCGGGTGTGTGTGGCCAGAGTGGGCGTGGCCAGCTTGACGTCACATGTGTTGGGGGAGGCTCTGTGGTGTCCCGAGCATCTGTGATGGCCCGAGCGCTCTGCCAGCGAAAATGGGCTCCCGAGGTCGGGAGCCCGTTTTCGGCTGGGCAGGCCTCCTGCAACCTTCTGCTAGGTAAAACAGAGCTGGGGGGGGTGCACAGCCCTCACAAGCTCCGTTTTCGGCTGGGCCGGCCTCCTGCAACCCTCTGCCAGGGAAAACGGAGCTCGGGAGGGTCATACACGGCCCTCCTGAGTTCCATTTTCCCTGGCAGAGGCACCAGGGGCTGGTCTTTTGTTGTTTTCAGGACAGCCCGGCGGACCAGATCTAAGCACCCTGCTGGCCGGATCCGGCCCCCGGGCCTTGAGTTTGACACCCATGATCTAGAATGTTTAATTCAATACTGTATGTATGTGGGCTTTAATATATTGCACCAAGTTTATTAAAATTAGAATAAGAGGTTGTGTAGGGGGAATGAACTGAAAAATAAGGCACTAGCATTAGTCAGAATTAAGATTAAAATATGTAATATCATAAACGAGTCAGCAGACTGGGAAATACACCCAAAATGTAATCTGCTATTATTCTGGTCATAAACTGTGGACAAGCTAAACACTTAAATAAACAACACTTAAATAAGATGCTTCGATATAAACTAGCATAGTTTCAATTCACAAAACTCACTGAGGCAAAATATGGTTTGTTAGTTTGTGACTTAGCATGTTATGCAAAGACAAGCAATGTGGTTTTGTTATGTTGATTCAACTGTTACTTATTTACTAAACTAGCTATGCTAACCAGGGCTGACTGTTATGTGAAAACAGCCCCAAAGTGACAATTTAGGTTTGTCTTACTTTAAAATATCTAAAAGCAACCTGTTTAATCGATGGTGGATTGGTTCACATATCACAACGAAACATTAATGAAGGGTTAGTGAATGTACTCTTTCTTTTCTTCTCTTTGTGCTTGCATTTCCATCCTTGACTTACAGGTTTGCTGTGACATTTGAATAAGAGATTAGTTATAAATCATCATTAATCTCCAAGACCATGGTTTGCTTAACTTTGGTTAACTCAGTAAGATGCGATTATCTAGTTTCACTACAACATGCTAAGTCACAAACTGCAGTTTATGTCAATTATAGTTTAGCGTGATTTATCTAGTCTAAGGCACATTATGGTTTAGCACAGTATGTGAACCCCAGTAGAGATTTTTATTATTATTTATCTTAAATATATTGAACTGATAAGCTCAACTAGTAAGTTCAACACACATCACACTCACACACACGGGGGGGGGGGAAAGTCAGACCTTTCCAACTATTGGCAGATCTACCGATCCCCAAGTATCTGCTCCCCAGTGTACTAAACCGGATACGAAGTCAGCAGTAATGACTCCTGCAACTTTAAGAGACAAAGGGAGGGAGGGATAAAGAGAAAGGTTAATTATTAGACATTTGGAACAATACAAATATGGTGATTTTTTTTAAAGAATATCAATAAGAGAGAGGTACTGTTTTGACAGATATGTAACAGTCAGTAATGGTGATGCTTTTCAAAAATAGCTTCATAGTAAGCCATTCAAACAGCTAGCAGCACCCCGACAACCTTATGGAGTACTGCATAGGCTTAGAAGGGTAGCAAGGGTGGGTCTAATCAGTAGTTGTAGGAGAGATCACCAAGGATTGCCAGGATAACAGGCTAGACTGAAAAGCTAGAACAATATCCTAGACCAGGGGTGTCAAACTCGTGGCCAGTGGGCAAGTCCACAAGTCATAAAGTTGCCAAGGTTGGACACCACTGGACTACTGTAGTCACTATGAAACTTATTCTTCCTAACAGCACAACTCATTCCAAGAAGGAAGCTGGTGTTATTGGAAAGTTCCTTGTAGGCTAACAGATCCATAGCAATGGGTAGATTTTCAAATTTCGCTACTCGGAGAAGATATAATTTCCTGCTTTCGCATAATTAATCGTCCATTTGGTTTGGTCCTAATACAGCGGTTAGGAAGGCTCTAGATTTTTTTTTCCATTTTCAGAAATGAAAAAATCCAAACATAGCTTTTGAACAAAAAATTCTCTTCCATTTAGGCTACTTAACTGGGGCATAGGAAAGATGATTATTCCCCAGTTAGCAAAACTTCAGATCAGGGAAAGAGGCAAGGAGACAAGAGGTTACAGTACTTATAGCTATGTGCAGCATTTACTTTAGCTATCTGCAGAAATGAATAACACAAACTGGACTGTTTTCTTATAAAGTCCCCCCTCCCATTTAAGGGGGCCACTGCATCTAAAACAGATCTTGTGAAACCAAACTTTTACAGGTCCTCTGATCCCCATCAAAACAAGGGGATGCACAAATACAAATCTATACAAAATAATTCCCTTGCAGAATTGTATCAGACAAGTAAGATGTCTGAATATTTTTTTCTCAATGTAAAATGATTCTGAAGGACAAAGCACAGAATTGTTTTGAGTGCACTGAGTAAGTGTTAAAAAATGAAGTCTAAACATGGTTCCAAAACCAGGATTGGAGCCCAAGGGGAAGAGTTAAACATGCTTGAAAAAGAAGACACATGCTATTGGCTGCAAATATAATTTTATCAGAGCAGATCCCCCCCGACTGTAATGCCAAATACTTCTTTTGTTAGGTTTTGATTTATGGTTTCACATGTCCTGTTTGTCAATGCCTTGCATGTAGTTAGATGATGTAAAAATGGAAAGAGATTACAAAATCTTGGAATCCACTCTAATAAGCTTTCTGCAGAGCAGTTCGGGTAACTATGAAATACTGCAATCAGATGTTAGCAAACATAAACGAACAAGAGTCAACAGAACCCAGGATGCCAGGATGCAATTATGACATAATTTGGTTAGGTCAGAGTCATATTCTCACCAATTAGTTCTGGGAACTACACCTGAAGTATAGGGCTCTAGATTCATGTTGCCTGCTAACTCTGGTGGAAATGTTTAAGTGCTAAGTTAGAAAACATTCCAGAAGTATGCCAAAGATAGAATAGAATAGAATAGAATTCTTTATTGGCCAAGTGTGACTGGACACACAAGGAATTTGTCTTTGGTGCATATGCTCTCAGTGTACATAAAAGAAAAGATACATTTGTCAAGAATCATGAGGTACAACACTTAATGATTGTCATAGGGTACAAATAAGCAATCAGGAAACAATATTAATATAAATCATAAGGATACAAGCAACAAGTTACAGTCATACAGTCATAAGTGGGAGGAGATGGGTGATAGGAACGATGAGAAGACTAATTTTAATAGTAATACAGTCTTAGTGAATAGTTAGACAGTGGTGAGGGAATTATTTGTTTAGCAGAGTGATGGCATTCGGGAAAAAACTGTTCTTGTGTCTAGTTGTCTTGGTGTGCAGTGCTCTATGGCGTTGTCGTTTTGAGGGTAGTAGTTGAAATAATTTATGTCCAGGATGCGAGGGGTCTGTACATATTTTCACGGCCGTCTTTTTGTCTCGTGCAGTATACAGGTCCTCAATGGAAGGCAGGTTGGCAGTAATTGTTTTTTCTGCAGTTCTGATTATCCTCTGAAGTCTGTGTCTGTCGAAAAGCTACCATCTATCTTTGAAGGGGGATAGGAAAATAAAGTTGGGGATTGCTGGAGTTATAGTCCAATTTATTTTGGTAGCACTTGGATGGGAAAGGTTGCACCCAAAACTGGGAAGAGACAGATGACTTGTTTAGCTTACAGAACTGGAAATGGTATCAGCTGTGTTATCAGGCAGTAGCTAAGTCAGGAATGAGGCCACCACAGTCATAAAAGCTTAGCAGGGGACAAAGTTACAGGAACATACCTTGTTCTAAACAAGGCATCTCCTGCTTTCTAAATCATCTTCCAGCTTAAGCCTCTGCTTTAGTCTCGCCTGCAACATCATGGGTCTCTAGACAAGCTACCTACAGAGCAGCACATGCTAAATTATGAAGATGTCACAAATGCTTCACCTTTGCTGTGGAGGAACAGAAAGAAATGGAGTTCTTTGAGTGCTGATCTGGCATGGCACATCAGAAAGCATCTGGATATCAAATTATCTGCACTGTCTTCAAAAGGTAATGCTTGAAATTTGACCAAGTCCTCAAATTACGACCACAATTGAGCCCAAAATTTATTTTGTTAAGGGAGACGTTTGTTAAGTGAATTTTGCCCCATTTTACAACCTCTCTTGCCTCAGCTGTTAAGCGAATCACTGCAGTCGATAAGTTCGTAACCCGGTTGTTAAGTGAACCTGGCTTCCCCATTGACTTTGCTTGTCGGAAGGTCGCAAAAGGTGATCCCATGACCTTGGGACACAGCAACGGTCACAAATATGAACCAGTTGCCAAGCATCTGAATTTCGATCATATGATCATGGGGATGCTGGAGAAAAGTCATAAGTGAAAAACGTCTCAGGTCACTTTTTTCAGTGCTGTTGTAACTTTGAATGGTCACTAAAACGAACTGTTTTAAATCAAGGACTACCTGTATCAACCCTACATCTTTTTACAATGGAAAATCCAATCTAGCAAGATTTCTAGAAGAACAGTTATCACCAGCTTTCACCCTTACCTTCATCATTCCTCTACTGCGTAAGACAGAGGTCTTCAAACTTGGCAACTTTAAGACATGTGGACCAACTCTCAGAATTTTCCAGCCAGGATAGCTGGCTGGAGAATTCTGGGAGTTGAAGCCCACAAGTCTTAAAGTTGCCATGTTTGGGGACCCCTGGCATAAGTCCTCTGCCAAAAGTCTTGAAAGACTCTCATTTATGCTTGAAAAAGAATGTGAATGCGAGGCAGCTTCTCCCATGGATGCTTTTCCTCTCCACAGATTTGCATTTCCTAACTGTCTACTATTCTTGCATAAGTCAAAAAGAAAGAGAGACGCGGCCAAGAAACATACCAAGATGAGCCCCGAATGGCAGTCAAAATATTTGGAACCAAATACTCCCCAAACACTTACTATACAGGGCAAAATAAGTCAGAATCTGAGATACGACTGTGTTACTGATGATGAATTTGTATTTTAAGGTTTTGATGAACAGGATATATTATAGAAAGAAAAGTGATATGATGTAACTTTTAGAAAGAGGTGAAAATATATTTGTACTTATAACTACTGTATAGAATATCGGGAACCACTTATTTTTTCTTTTCTATTTTTCTTCAACTTATTTCTTTTCTTGCATTTTTCTTTTTCTTTGACTTCTCTCATTTTCTTTCTTCTTTCTTACTATGTATTTAGTTTATGTAAGTTTTTATTTTCTTGTTTGGCATTTTTTGGGAGGTAAAAATTATATAGAAAAAGAACCAAATATTCCCATGAAAATCAGCACAGGATTCGCATTTCCTTTTCTATAACGCAATATACTTTTTAAGAAGATAGAACATTCTTTGTTAATATATTCATACATAGCCACCGACCATGGTAATACATTTAATGTTGTGTACAAATAAGGAAGCAATGCTTGAATTTCCCAGAATTGCATTATGAGTATATTCCATAAAAATTCTAAAGCCTCCTGGAATTAACATTCCAGGATTCATATCAAACACTAGTATACTGCATGCTAGTATCCCAACCTGGTCACCTCCAGATGTGCTAAGATCAAAACTCACCTATGCTGCCTCGGAATTACACAAGTACAATTCAAAGGAGTTTTCAGCCTTGGCTCAGCTCTCTGAATCAGTTCCACAAAGGAACATTTCACTCTTCACACAAACTCTCAAACTTTTAAAGTTTTCATAGAACATCAGTCCAAAATTCAGTTCCAAGATAGCTTGATTTAAGCTGCAGAACAGAAAAGAAAGCCTTGAAGAATATTATAAGCAAAAGGGGGAGGACTTTGACCCATAAGATATTTTGGATTTCAACCCTAGGTAATAAGCCAAAATTATAGGTCCCTGATGGTGAGCCTATGGCACGTGTGCCACAAGTGGCACGCGGAGCCATATTGGTGGGCACATGAGCTCAGGTCTGGCGCGCATTCGCACGCCGGCCAGCTGATTTTCGGGCCTTCTGGGCCCACTGGAAGTCAGGAAACAGCCTGTTTTCAGTCTCCGGAGGGGGTGGGGAAGGCCCGTTTTTTGCTCTCCCCAAGCTCCAGAGCCTTTCTAGGAGCCTGGGGAGGGCGAAAATGGCCTTCCCCACCCCCCCAGAGGCCAGAAATGGCCCGTTTCCCAACTTGAAACGGACCATTTCTGGCCTCCGGAGGACCTCCCAGGCTCCTAGAAAGGCTCTGGAGTTTAGGGAGAGAAAAAAAAAAGGCCTTCCGATTCAACTGGAAGTTGGCAAATGGGTCATTTTCTGCTTCCGGAGGGCCTCCGGGGGGGGGGGGGCAGGGAGGGCCGTTTTCGCCCTCCCCAGGCTCCTAGAAACACTCTGAAGTCTGGGGAGAATGAAAAATGGGCATGCCAGGGGGTCACACGTGCATGCGCAGGGCCCCCGCATGGAATTATGGGTGTGGGCACACACACGAGCCAACCCCCCCCCCCGCTGCCCCCTTTTGGCACGCGAACCAAAAAAGGTTCGCCATCACTATTATAGGTCATCAACACTATCCAGAGGCCCACCTATTCCCCATGCTAATGTTATCCTCATGTACAGTTTATTCAAAACTTTCCCAATCTGGTGCGCTCCAAATATATTGGGACAAGAATTCTTAAAATCTATTGGAAAAGCTGGAAAAACTATGCTAAACCCAGTATTGTTTGGGAATTATGGAGAATGGTTTCTCAACCTTCTGGAAGTGACCAGGTTGTGGAGAACTGTTATAGAGAGGCAACAAAGCTATGAAAAGTTATAGCACTGGAACAAAAAAAACCTGAACAGATATTATGCTGTTGAATACTTCGAATAGAATAGAATAGAATAGAAAAGAATTCTTTATTGGCCAAGTGTGATTGGACACACAAGGAATTTGTCTTTGGTGCATATGCTCTCAGTGTACATAAAAGAAAAGATACATTTGTCAAGAATCATGAGGTACAACACTTAATGATTGTCATTAGAAATCAATAGTCCAGAGTTAACCTTACTATGTTGTGACAGCAGGAATTTGTAACATTTTATAAGCATGAAAGTTTTCATCCTATTGCCTTTAAGTGTTGCTAGAAAATTGTCTGGCAACTTATCAATTTACAAAAATTGATTCCATGGCTCTTACTTGTACTAGGAACAGATTCAGTACAATAGCTAAAATATATGCCCCACTTGAGTTCAAGACTTTGTAGCTGAGTGCATGAAAACTTTAATTATATATTTTCTCAAAATCAATGAAGGATTGAAAATGAATGTAGATATAACGTTTTATTATAAGAACTGGAACACACAAACCTATCAATTGATCTCTTCCTTAAACTATGGTTCCTCTGAAGCATTTACAATTTATTAATACTTGTACAAGGAAAATATAATTCAGCCATTACAATGTCTACTACTGCATCAAGTGTTTAAGTACATAGATAATCTTAGCTTCTAGGGCAGTGTTTCTCAACCTTGGCAGTTTGAAGATGTGTGGACTTCAACTCCCAGAATTCCCCAGCCAGCTGGCTGTGGAATTCTGGGAATTGAAGTCCACACATCTTCAAACTGCCAAGGTTGAGAAACACTGTTCTAGGGACAGGATGAACAGGGACAACTAAAAGGAAATACGTGAAAAGTTACTATTCTTACTCTTTTGGTACAATATAGTCTAAAATTAGGGAATTCGAAAAACGATGCAGTACAGTGCCAGGCCCACCATCTTGCTCTGGCATCCTGCCATTGTGCTGAGGGGGGAGGTGGATGGAGATGGCGTGTTTGGGATTTTTCTGTTTCTGCTCGGGAATTAGGGAAGGGAACTGTCTTCAGAGACGGGACGGATTCCTTCCCAGCTGCTTTTCATCAGGTCAAGGGGGCTGGGATTGGGAAACCGAAAGAATTACTTTGTGCTTTGTGTGGGGACTTCAGAGTCCGCCTGACTTCATCCAATTTCTCTCAGTAACAGTTATTTTCATTCAACTCAATGGATTCAAGGGTTTTGCTTTCCTGAGGGGGCCGACTGGGGCAGGTCTGACATACAGGTAGTCCACAATTGAGACCAAAAATGTATGTTGCTAAATGAGACATTTGTTAAATGAATTTTGCCCCATTTTACAACCTTTTTTTGCCACAGTTGTTTAGTGAATCACTGCAGTTGTTAACTTAGTAATACGGTTGTTAAGTGAATCTGGCTTCCCCATTGACTTTGCTTGTCAGAAGATTACAAAAGGTGATCACATGACCCTGGGACTTTGCAATCTTCATAAGTATGAGTCAGTTGACGAGAGTCTGAATTCTGATCATGTGACCATGGGGATGCTGCAATGGTCATAAGTGCGAAAAATGGTCGTAAGTCACTTTTTCAGTGCCGTTGTAACTTCGAACAGTTGCTAAATGAACTGTTGTGAGTCTACGACTACCTGTACTTCACACTGAGTTTCAGCACAGTTTAATAGTGTGGGTAAATGAGCTTCTATTAAGTTACTAATAAAATGAATAGTTTATTGAGCCCCCAGGAGTGAGAAATTAAGCAAACGAGATGAGGAACAGCCCGTCTCAGGAGCTAGGCACTCGCTCAGCAGGCAGGTGCATTTTTAACTACAGTTACATTTCAATATAACCTTTGAAATGCAAGTGGTGGCTTCTTTGAAGTTGTTAATTTTTGCCATTTTATTACAACTATGGTAGTAGATGAGGATAATTTCTCTTTCTTAATTTTAAATCCAGCTAATTCTAGCTAACAAAGTTTTTCAGTTTTTCCATTAATATATCTATTCCCTCCAAGGGAATATATCTATTCCCTCCAAAGGATTTTCAACTACTAAAACCAAACCCTCTACAAATGCTCTGAAGTTATATATCTTCTTTTTCACTTTTACCCAATAAATCTTTCATCTTGTCTTACATTTCTAGTAAGAACTTCCAAAGTCAAAATGAACAACGGTGTAAAAGTGGGAAATCTTGTCTTGTTCCTTTTTGTACTTCATAAGGTTTAATCAATTCACCATTGACCATTATTTGTCCTGTTTGTGAGATCTCCCTCTCTCTCCCCCATTTGAAAAAATACAGAGAAAACTAAAACATTAGCAAAAGTATGAGAATGGAAGATCAAAATGAACTGATGCAAAAGCCTGATTTTCAAACTGAGGAAAAAGCTAAAATATCGGTGTCCATATCCAACATAACCTTTATGTTATTTCAGAACACTTGTAGAATGAAATTAAGAAAGATTTATTAAGCTGGGAAATGTTGCAACTAATGTTGTTTGATATATATATTCTAATAAAGATGAATATATTGTCTAGAATGATGTCTCTATTTGGAACAATTTCAGCTTTGAAAACAGATG
Organism: Diadophis punctatus similis; assembly: GCA_023053685.1. Classification (NCBI taxonomy): domain Eukaryota; kingdom Metazoa; phylum Chordata; class Lepidosauria; order Squamata; family Dipsadidae; genus Diadophis; species Diadophis punctatus. Next base: position 12,349,809 of record JALIGW010000003.1, on the reverse strand, counting down.
CACATTTTGAATAATGGCAAAAAGATTTATCCAGATTTCTACAGCAGGCCAAGAACCCAAGGGTTAAATATAAAACTCCCAGGATGCAAAAGTAAGTGAGGGGTTAGGACAGCCTAACCTTAATTTGTACTTTTCAAGCCTGTTGTTTGATTTGGATGAAGCAATGGGTTCTGTTTGAGAAATAGTAGAATGTCAGAACTGGAAATCATAGCTTGGGATTTGGAATAGCATGGGTTTAATGAGAAATTAAAATGAAGTCAAGAAAACAACTGACTGCAGAAGGATATAATTTTAAATGGTTTTCAGACGGAGTTTAAGGAAAGGTTCAATATGAATAAAAAAAATTAGAATTGAAAAATATAAAATGGAATTGGAATTATTTACAAATAATAATAATAATAATAATAATAATAATAATAATAATAATAATAATAATAATAATAATAATAGTAGTAGTAGTAGTAGTAATAACAACAACAACAACAACAACAGAGTTGGAAGTGACCTTGGAGGTCTTAAACACAACAACAACAACAACAGAGTTGGAAGTGACCTTGGAGGTCTTCTAGTCCAATCCCCTGCTTAGGCAGGAAACCCTACACTACTTCAGACAAATGGTTATCCAACATCATATTAAAAACTTCCAGTTGGAGAATTCAGAACTTCTGGAGGCAAGCTGTTCCACGGATTAATTGTTCTAACTGTCAGGAAATTTCTCCTTAGTTCTAAGTTGCTTCTCTCCTTGATTAGTTTCTACCCATTGCTTCTTGTCCTACCCTCAGGTGCTTTGGAGAACAGTTTGACTCCCTCTTCTTTGTGGCAACCCCTGAGATATTGGAACACTGCTATCATGTCTCCCCTGGTCCTTCTTTTCATTAAACTAAATATACCCAGTTCCTGCAACCGTTCTTCATATGTTTTAGCCTCCAGTCCCCTAATCATCTTTGTTGCTCTTCTCTGCACTCTTTCTAGAGTCTCAACATCCTTTTTACATCGTGGCGGCCAAAACTAAATGCAATATTCCAAGTGTGGCCTTACCAAGGCATCATAAAGTGGTATTAACACTTCGCGTGATCTTGATTCTATCCCTCTGTTAATGCAGCCTAGAATAGCAAAATGTATAAACTTTTGTTAAGATTGGGGAAGGGAAGAACAAGTTAAAGATAGCATGACAAAAAGGGCTGCTAAATTTGGATATAAAATAGAGATGCATACTTGAGGCAGAATGTGGGTAATGGCTATTAAATTCAAACCGTATCATAATTTAAGAGAAATTTTCTATAAAATAATGTATCATTGATAAATGATACCAAGAAAATTATCAAAAACGTATAAAGGTATTTCAGACCAGATGTTGGAAACATGAAAAGCTTGAGGGTGATATTGTATCATGATGGAATTGTGAGAAAGCTGAGAAATTCTGAGTATAAATTCACATAATGATACAAAGGATTTTAAGGATTAAAATTGCTTGGAAACTAGAACTCTTCTTACTGAGACTTATGGATAATGAATTTGAAAAGATTCATGGTAAATTAATACCATATATGGTATTTGCACAAAGATTATTACAACAGTGGAAAAATAATGAAATTCCCACAGTGCAGGAATGAATTGTCAAAATATTGGAATCTGCAAAAATGGAAAACTGACCTATTTGTTCAGAGAACAAATAACAAACTTTAAAAAAATAAGTGACAAAAGGTTATATGGACTTTTTGCTGAAAGAAGAAAAAAAAATCAATTGATGACTAAATAAAAAGGCAAAAAGAGTTGAAAAATACCTACAAAGGGAAAAGGGATAATAGGAATGTAATTATCTGTTGAAAAGAAGCTCAGATATAATCTGTACATTTCTTAAATTTGGTCTTTTCCTTTTTCCTTTTCTGTTTTTTTTTTCTATAAGAAAAATGTCAGTATATATTTAAAATGGTAATTTCTTTTTCCTGCTTCCCACACTATACTAGCAGGTATTCACATTTTTAAAACTATGCAAGTTTAATTTAGCAATCATTTGTACTTCTGAGCAATTAAGTAATTTATAAGTCCTTTAACATGTGAGTTCCAAAACTCATCTCAACAAAAATACTCTTGTAATTGTTTATGTTTGAGGTAAACAGAGAATCGGATAATCTAAAGAACCACTTTAAGCCAGACAAGACCAGATACCAAGTGCTGCTCCTAGGTGACTTGATTTGAGATGGACTGCATGTATATAAGCAAATGATTTGCCATAGACCTGAGCTGGTGTGACATTTCTCTGAAAGTAAATGTTCCATCTTGGACGACAACATCATAATCAATCGTTTGATCAGATAGAACAGAAATAAGGTAATGATAAACCAGGTCTATAAAGTGTTCAGATACAGAAGTTTTATATTTTAATATAAAGCAAGGTTTTTTTCATATTTCCTTGTTCAACTTATTCAACTTTAAGATATATAAATAGTTAAAGTTAAATACCATGTTTTCCCGAGAATAAGACCCTATCTTATATTTTTTTGAACCCTGAAATAAGCACTTGGCCTTATTGCCATGTACTCAAAAGCCCGATTGGGCTTATTATCAGGGGATGTCTTATTTTGAGGGAAACAGGGTAGTTGAAATAAAGTTAAATAAAAATCAGATCACAGAAGACTAGACTTTCTTAAACTTGCATATCCTTCTCAAAGCTACTCTTGGCTTTGGCAAATTATAACTTGGAAGAAGCTTCCGGTCAATTTTAAGGCAAACTGCATTATCTTTGTTTTTTGATAAGAATTGTGTTGCTTCTGTAGTACAAAGCTCTTAGTTGGAGCAAATCTAGATCTTCTTGCCTAGGTCGATAGAACCCTCCCATTTGTCTTCACCTTGGTTTCAGGTTAAAGAGAAAGGCCGAGGCACCCTTCATTCCATTCAAAAGGAAAAAAACAATCCACTTTGAGTAACAAACAGACTTCAGATCCCAACGTACATACAAACATTTATGAGCGGTTGCCAATGATTGTAAGATATTTAAAAAGTTTAGTAAATTACTTTGAAGATATTTTTGAAGGGTATGGAATAAATACTGTATTTTAGACGAACAAATCTTCATCTTCCATTTTTCATTTCTTTATGTAGGACAACATACATAGCTTTAATGCGTCGTTTCTCCTAGAAATACTCTGGGGGCAAAATCCAATGTCCTGGATCATATTGCATTTACTTTAGGTTTTTAACTATCATGCCTTTTTCTAATTAGGGCACTTCTGATTAAGTTTTTATTCATTTTACCCTGCTGCTTATGTCAAAAGAAAGGAAACAGCATAAATACAAGCACAATTCAGAATATAAATTGATAAAAGAATCACATAGAGATAAGCATAGAAATTGCTCTCCAAATAAAGCAGCCTGCATAAAAACAATTGCATACTTACATATACCAACAATAATTGAGAAGGCATGCTCCAGTCTCAGGCAAAAGAGAAGTCTGTAGAAGTTGAAAGACATCAAGGAGAAACATAAGATGACACTAATCCATTCCTGTAGCCTTTTCCCTGTTTAAAAAAAAAAAGACAATTTAAAGCATGTTGCTTTTTGCTCTGTTCGTATTAAAACAGTGACATATTAATCAACACTTAATATGAAAGTCCTGGAGGAACAGATAACAGTTAGTCCTCAATACAAGCCATGAGGATTGCTAAGGGAGGCAAGACCACAATCACTTTGCTTATTCACATTTGTCTCCTCGATGACTACATGGCTTAGGCCTGCCCTCCTTGCTTGTGAGCTGCACAGCTCTTCCAAAGGTAAGTATGTGATAGGTGAGAGGGGCTGGGAGGGTGTGGAACCCAGTGGGGTGGGGAGCAGGCCCAAGGCCTGTGGGGAGCCAGTGAAGAGGGCAGGTAGGGGAGATAGGATAGGCAGGGGGCCTATCCAACGGAGTACTGCAGTGACTGCAACTTTGAAAATGGATGATATGTTGCTTTTGGGGGAATCTGTCATAAGGTCTACTGGTTGCTAAATGACCAGTCGTACATCAAGGATTACCTGTACACGACTTTGCTTCCTGGCCTAAAATATTTCCCGCTGACTGCTTAAAAAGGGCTGAGTGAGACTTCACCCTAATTTCTGGTAGAAGGAGCTGGCAGACACTTTTTAATGTAAGTGTCTGCCATTAAGAGTTGTATTTTATTCTCTTAGTATTTTATTTCTGAAAAAGCCCATTTTGGATTTATATGTATATTTTATTGCGTCCATATTTGAAATATTGGACTTGGCACATTATGTTTTACTTGAATAGTTGAAAAATACCCATTTTTTAAAAGTTGGGTTAATGAAATGGAGAAATAATCTCACCACTTACATCAGTTTGGCTTCTGTGTGATCAAAATATTTTATCAAGCACTCTCATAATTCTGAATTCTCCTTGCATAGTGGCAGGGAAACTATAAAAAGACAACAACTCCAGCAAGCATAAATGCTAGCCTTATCCCAGGGAGAGGTACACACAGTTCTTCTGCCTACATCCTGCAGTTTGTTGACTATGTTGTCTCAAATGGAAAAGGAAATTCAAAAGTAATGAGTTTGTGGAAGCAGGTTTTGGAACCCACATATCTCTCATATGTAGGACAAAGCATAGATTATTAGCTTGACAATATGTTTTTTAAAGTATATGTGAAATTATTATTATTATTATTCTAATTCAGTATTCATGACATCAAAGTTAACATTCTGCAGAGAAGCAATCGCACCCTAAACAGAAGACTTTAAATGTTAAAGTCCACAAGGAACAATTAAGATGTTCAAAACATCAGGGCACTTAGATTTCACCTCCCAAAGGAAACTATGCTCAATCTCCTTGTAAAAGTAACCCTGCCATTTCAAGTCAAATACTAGTTCAGTACATATTAAACAAGCATTGATTAAACTATAATTTATTGAATAAATCAACAGGGATTGCATAACACACTAAGTCATAAATCATGATTTAAAATGCACAATGAACACAGTCATATAACATCCTAAACCAGAATCAATTAAAACATTTACATCTTAATGTGAAACCAAAGTTTCAGAATTGTTTATATATAAGAACTAGTTTCGTGCTTCGCTACGAAACTGAACTCCTTAGCATGGAGTAGAATGTCTAAACTCCCAGCCCGCAGGCCGGATGAGTCACGCACTGGCCATGCCCACTGGCAGTTGGAACAGAGTTCTTTACAGGTAGGGTGGGGGAGTAGAACATCTAACTCCTTAGCATCAGAGCGTGTTAATAATAATATAAGAAATAACTAATGATCTGATGGTCATTTCGAAAAATCCTTTCTTAGCGAGCACCTACATGCCAAGTTTCAAATTTGTAGGCTTTACAGTTTTGGAGATTTCATGATGATGCGTGAGTGGTATTTCGCTTTTGTATATATAGATGAGGGAAGAATGAGGTTAACTGGAAAGTGCCTAGATTAACATACTTTATAGCTAGTAACATGATTTGATTTTTTGTTAGCAAATTGTGGAAACGCAGCCACTGGTGTACGCAACCCACTTATGCTTATGTCTTATGCTTATGACTTAGCACACTTTTTATACACCAGCAGTTGTGAATATGGCTAATAAAACTGGCTCGGTGTTTTGTCTGAATCTAGTTTGTGGGTGCTTATAGCACTCAAAGGACCTTTGTTAAAAAAGAAGTATGTAATAATATTTTGATCTACCAAACGATCAGAAATGTGATAAATTTCCTATTTCTAATTGCCATGGTTGAGACTTTTCAAACAGCTCAGGATTACATTATTATATTCTGTTTAGTTGGTTCAGATATCACATGGACCAACTGAGTACATCTTAGATATCCCAAAGCTGAAAAAATACCAGGTCAAGCAAGAAGGCTTGTATGAGTTCTCGTTTGTAAATAAAAATTGAAATGCAAAGTATTAACACTTCAGGTTTAAGAATTTAAGCTCTTCTCATAAACAACTCCAACTCTTAATTCATATATAAAGTATTCAAATAGATGCATTTAAGCATTATCTATTGGGGTAGCTGGATATGATTTGTTATCAGTTGTTTATTGCTTTGGTCTTCACATCAAAGAAGTCAATAAGCAAACCAGGAGTGGGTTCCTACTGGTGCGGTCCAGTGCGCAGCTCCAGTAGGGACCCGATTACCTAATTTGTGCGCGACTGCTCCGGTGCCGTCTTCACCGGTCCGTTGCGTGCGTCACCATCTTTTTAAAAGAATTTTTAGGCTTTTTTGCTTCTGCGCATGCGTGGAAGCAAAATCTCACAGAAATCTCACAAGGGGACGCAAGATTTCGGCGAGATTTCGCTTCCGCGCATGCGCAGAAGCAAGATTGTGTGAGGGGGGCGCGCACATAGCGCACGTGAAACATGGAGATGCACGCACAGCGCACCGGTATCAGTAAGTAAGCAACCCGCCCCTGAAGCAAACCTTAACTCCCAACCACAGATAAAAGAATATTCTGACATATTAATACTTGTAAGCTAAGTTACTACAGTAATTAATGACCATCCAGGAAGTTTTGCTGAAAAAAGCAACAGTAGTTTGTAGCTACAAAAAGTTGCAATCCTCTTGACCCTGAAAGATTTAGCTCATTGGCAGTATGTCAAATACATTCACAATTACCCTGTGATGAAAGACAGACTTTTTTTCACTGATACAATGTGAAAAAATGATTACAGTTGCTACTCCAACAGCATTACTGCCAAGTCCCTACACAAAAAATGTTTTTGAACAAGCATCTAAAACTTGTTTTCATCCTGACAAATTAAAAATCAAGACCACTTTTCATCAATTCGAGTGACATGGAGCCAATTGAACCCAATTAGGTTAATGCATTCTGAGTAAGAAATGGCAAATTAGAGATGTCCGAAGGAACAGAGATGACACCGCGGCCAGAACAGACCAGCGATGAGCCTGGTGTAATGGAACCATTGTTAGAAGCAAAAGGAAGGAATACAAAGTTGATTTTTTTCCCCTCTTTATGACCCTTTAATTCCTTTATTTGGGCTGGAATCGGGTGGAGCTGAGTGTTTACTGGATGGATGCCCTTCCTGACATTTACACAGAGTTCCGCAGCAGATATTTTCTCATTGTGCACTAATAAACATTTGCGCTGCCTAGAATTGAACTCTCAACCTTCCACAAGTGGGAGGCCAGCATCTTCACCTCTAAGCCACCACACAGCTCTACAAAGCCGATTTATTTGATGAGGGTTAAAGTAAAATGTATCTTTATAAAATTCTGGGAATCCTTCACAGACTTTTTGCCAGCATGTGCATAAAAGTATTAATGATTCATGGATTTGTGAATGTATATGGGATGGATTCTGGGATGAATTGATCCACATATGTAATTTTTTGGGGTAGAGAAATATTAAGTTTGTTTGTACTTGTGATTAAGTTCAGAACTCACTTCTTTAACTATTGCTTTCTTTCCTTTTTTCTTCGTCTTTTTTTCCTTTTTCCTTTGCATTTTTCCTTACTCTTTTTCTATTCTTTCCCCTCTTTCTGATTTCAGTTTGTATTATCTTTTATTATTGTAATAATTCTTAATGAAAAGGATTTTTATTTAAAATTAAAAGAATTCAGGAGAGGAACCCATAAAAAGAAATATGGACGCACATTTTCTGTAAATCTACTTGGGATATATCTGTCAGTGCACCAAATATTTTTTTTCATCCATAAATCAGGCAAAATTTTAGCAAGATTATACAGGTTGCAAGGACAACAGTACAACTGACACAATTCTGATGTAGGAGACAAAGAGAAGTTAACATATTTATTTATTTAATATCCTAGCTTTATTATTTTAAATAAGTGACTCAAAGTTGCAATACATCTAATGCAGTACTCTTCCTTCCTTCTATTTTCCCCACAATAAGAGCCCTGTCAGGTAGGCTGAGCTGAAAAAGAGTGACTGGCCCAAGGTCATCCAGCTGACTTAGTGCCTTAAGGTGGGGCTAGAACTCACGCTCTCCTGATTTCTAACCTGGCGCCTTAATCACTGGACCAAACGGGCCCTTTTAACTAAAACTGTCTGCTTAATAAAATGCTAATTATAGGCCCAACACAGTCCAAAGAAAATCCTGACCTTGTGGGCACTTCCTGCAGAAATGACAAATTAAATAGCATTTGGAGGTAATTTGAAATTGCCAATCTATTACAATGCTTTTACATTATTTATGAGGAGATCGTACTTTGAAAGTTGTATGGATTTTCTAAAGGGATCCTGTTAAGAGTAAGAAACAGTACAGAAGGCAGCAGTTATATTGATCAAGGGGCTAGAAACAGTGTTTCTCAGTCTTAATAATTTTAAGATATGAGGTCTACAATTTCCAGAATTCCCCAGCCAACTGGAGAATAATGATCTAGAACTAAGTTTTGTATGTGGAAAGATTACATTTTGGATTCAGACACTAAAAAAATACTAATACAGTAGGACATGACAAAGGCATACAGAATGATATATGGGAGTGATGGCGAACCTATGGCAGGGGTGCCACAGGTGGCACGCGGAGCCATATCTGAGGGCACGCGAGGCATTGCCCTATATCAGCTCCAGCATGCGTGTGCATGCTAGTCAGCTGATTTTCGGCCTTCTTTTCAGCCGTTTTCTCTCTCCCCAGGCTTCAGGAAAGCCTCCTAAACCCTGGGGATGGTGAAAAACGGCCCAACAGGCCTACCGGAAGTCGGGAGGCTTCAGTGAGGCCTGTGCGCATGCGCGGGGGGGGAGGGAAGTGCAGGGGGTTGTGCGCATGCGCGAGGGGCAGTGCAGGGATTGTGCGCATGCACGGGGGGGAGGGCATTGCATTATGGGTGTGGGCACACACGTGCACACTATCGTGCGTGTGCACGCACATCCTTTTGGCACCCGAGCCAAAAAAGATTCGCCATCACTGATATATGGTATGGGGAAAGTAAGTCAGTATTTCCTCTTTGGAATTCCTGGTGCCAAGTGTAGTTATTTCCTTGCAGACATTTCATTATCTAATTGGTGGGAGTGTTGTTTTCTTTATGATAATCAAAAATCTAAAAAGAAAACAAAAGGATCAGAACACCTCCCCATCAGCAATCAACACCCAAACAGGGACTACTAACACCAGACCAACAATCAAGCAGTAAACAATATCCCAGTGAAGGAACCACCACCTCAGACAAACAATCAAACAATAGTTTACTACCAAGAAGGAAACACCAAGGACTCCACAGTAGAACAATGAACTACAAGTATTTTCTTCTATTAGTACCAATATTTCTCTTTCACACTGTAATGTTACAACCTGGACACAGCCAATGAAGCTAAGAGTGAAGCTTACAGCTTAGAGCTGTTAAAATGAAATATATTTCAAACCTCCCAAAATGTCCCATTGCCAAGGATTCCTTCACACATCTGTCTTTGGATTTGCAAGAGGCCAAGCAGTAATAAGAGGAGATTTGACACATGATCACTGTTATGTGAAGCCTTAAGTAAGAGAACAAAAACTCTTTGTATAAAAAACAAAAATGTTCCAGTGGATATTTTTGACAAAGCAGTTTAGTGAATCCTCAATGAACTGTAAAATATGTTATCTTTTTCATCAGAGCTGTTTGTGGAGCAATCAAAAAACACCAGACACGCCACTGTAGCTTCTCAACCTAGCACCTTCTGTATCTGTTAAGACTAAGTATGTATGTGGCTGAATGGATGGATGTTGTTGTTGCTTTTATATTGTTCTTTTAACTTTTGTACTGTTTTTAAATTTTTTGGAATTTTGTTTATTCTTGTATCTCTTATGTTGTACGCCGCCCTGAGTCCTTCGGGAGTTGGGCGGCATATAAGAATAACAAAATAAATAAATAAATAAATATCACTCCTATAATCTTAAACTACTGGGACAATGCTGGATTATGGAATTGAATTTTAAACTTTTTAAAATTGTCAAATTGACATGAATGGCTATGTTAAGAGTTAAGTATGTGATTCTGCTCTATACATGTTTATTCCAAAGCATAATTTATGACTGGACAGCTCTGCAATATTTTATGACTAGCCATGTGCCAATACATCAAACAGCTTCTATGGTGTTTCCGAATTGAATAAACTGCAAACAGATAAGATTATTTTATACACTGAAATTAAGTTCAAAATTGAAATATTGCTTCTTAGACACTGAACATTTACCAGTTAAGACAAGCAACTGATAAACCAGATTAAATCAAGCAGTTCAGCTGATACTTTGCATATATAAGCCTCATTCATTGGTACCTATGATAACTGGGGTGTTACCTTTCAAAGCAGAGAGAAAAAGTGACTCAAAAATCACACACGCACGCATGTACACCATTGAAACTAAAGCTACAAAAGGAAACACATGCTATATCCTGAATGAAGGAGTCAGCCAACATTTTTATAGTATTAGGTGTCAGATCAAGTGTCAAATGAAAAGACATAATTAAGGTCCAAGGGCCACATTTTACAATCCATTATTACAGTACTTGTAGTACAAGATTCATAATCCTTGCTTGATTTCAATCCCATCCACCAATCTGATCTTTGTTTTTCGGCTTTCTATTTTTAAACCCTGTACAGAACAGAAAAGGCTATTTCTTAAGTTTTCCAGATTTCTATATTATATGCCTGCCAAACCTTCATTAACTTAAAATGTTTATTCAAACCCTTGAAAAGGATAAAAGGAAGAAATCAACCTTTGAATGGATCTAAGCAGGATTTTGAGCATGCATGTTTATTATTATCATTAGCTACTACTAGCCCACTATATATTATGCCACTTATTGAGAGCTCCCAAAAAGGTTAATTTTTCTGAGCCAGTCATATACGGTAATCTGAACCAAGGACAACTCTTGCCAATGTCACCCCAGAGATTTACCTTGCTTCTACTTTAGCCTTCTTCAAACAGGTCCTTAAAACCTGGCACTTATCCCAGACATTGAGTTAGATTGGATGGATGGCTCCTTGTAGGAATGATGTATGATTGAGATGTTGGTTTTATTCTTTTTGAGTGTTTACTATTTCTTCCTTTATTGTTGTTGCTACTTTATTTTTAATATTGTGTGCTACTTAGAGTCGCTGTGGAGTTGGATGACCTAGATTTTCTGTATCTCAATTTCAACTATTACTTTATGTAGACTGGCCCTATTGAGGATTGTAATTCAAAACATCTGGAGGACACTCACTCTAATTAAAGATCATTCATTATATTTTTATCATTTTTTTTGTTAACGCAAGGTGGCGTATACACAACTACCTCCTAGTTTCCTCACATCAACTCTGTGAGGTGGGCTGGGCTGGGCTAAGAAAAATTGATGAAGTCATCCAGTTGGCTTTCATGTCTGAAGCACCACTAGAACCTAATTACAGCTGCACATTAAACTGGCTAATTAAACTGGCTCTGAAACTGATAAGAATTTTCCAATAGAATCAACACTCAGGTTTATGAGAAAAAGCATCCAGTCAGGTGCAATGATTATGGTCAGATTATTTATCAAACTGCATATATAGTCCACCTTTCCTTAAGAGAGTAGTTTTGAATGTTCAAATAAATAAAACATTTTATTCATTTATTCATAAATTTTATAAACAGTTTAGGAACTTACGAAAATGTTCAGATTCTATTGCTTTGCAGTCTTTAAAGAAGGCAACCCGGTTGTTATATTCATAATACTTAAAATCAAGGATTTAAAAAGACGAGAAGGCCATACTGACAAAGAAAGCTGAACTAAAAATACTATTTAGTCTGTACCCAGTGATGAGCAGTTCCACTTAAATATATATCCCAAACACATACAGCCAAAAGGCCTTTCTTTAATTTTAAGCTCTGTTTGAGCACATCCCCAATCTATTTATTATTTCATTCCCTCATCCAGAACTTCCACTGCCTTTTTGTTTCAACAAGGAAATGATTAAGATTGTTGTGCTGACAGAATTTTAAACCAGTAATTTTTCGGAAGGAAGACTACCCACGTGCTCCTGTTTTCTCATGCTAAACCGATGTATAATCTACTTTATATAACCCAGAAGAACTATATAAAACAGCCAGTTGGCCTAATGGTTAAAGATGCTGGTTTAAAACAAGAGGGTGGCATAAAAATAATTCAGTGATTTTGAGCTATTTTCTCTCAACTTTAGAAAGAAGATACCAGCAAATCACTTTCAAAATGTTAACTATCTGTCCACGTAGTCATCAGGAGTCAAAATAGTAATAAATAAAATCCCACAGTATACAGCACAGATTATAGTATCAATTTCTGCCACAATCATTAAGGAAAAGTTTTTTGGGGACAGGAGAAGGAAGAAAAATATATTTTATTTACTTAAGAGATCCCCCCCCGCCCTTTCCACTCATGTCTGTTTCTTGAGGCTGTCTAGACAAAGTCCCTGTAGTTCGCTTGGCAAGGGTTTTCGGAAGTGGTTTGCCATTGTTTCCTTTCTAGGTTTGAACAAGATTAACCCAAGGTCACCCAGCTGGCTTTGTGCCTAAGGTGGAGCTAGAACTCACAATCTCCTGGTTTCTAGCCTGATGCCTTAACTCAGTGATGGCGAACCTGTGGCACGCAGAGCCATATCTGAGGGCACGCAAGGCATTGCCCTATGTCAGCTCCAGCACGCATGTGCGGGCTGGCCAGCTGATCTTTGGCCTTCTTTTCTGCTGTTTTCGCTCTCCCCAGGCTTCAGGAAAGCCTCCTGAAGCCTTGGGACTGAAAAACGGCCCAATCAAAAGTTCACATGTGTGCTCACCTCTGGCCTCCTTTTCGCTGTCAGAGGTCTTCAGGAACTTCTTCGGCTTTGGACAGTTGTAGCCAGGCCTCCCACACTTCGGCTCATTTCTTCTGCAACCGGCAAGGCTTTTCTGAAGACCTCTGCAGCCGATAACAGAGCTCCAGATCAATCTGGAGCTCTGTTATCGGCTAGAGAGGCCTTCAGGAAAGGCCTTTAGGAAAGGCCTCTGCAGCTGATAACAGAGCTCCGGATCGATCTGGAGCTCTGTTATAGGCTAAAGAGGTCTTCAGGAAAGCCTTGCAGGCTGCAGAAGAAATGGGCCGAGGTGTGGGAGGCCTGGCTGCAACTATCTGAAGGTAAGTAGTAGGGCAGCTCCACAGCTTCAGTGAGGCCTGTGCGCATGCGCGGGGGGGGGGCAGCGCAGTGGTTGTGCACATGTATGGGGGAAGGGCATTGCATTATGGGTGTGGGCACCCGTGTGCATGCTATTGCACGCACGCGCACCCTTTTGGCACCCGAGCCAAAAAAGGTTTGTCATCACTGCCTTAACTGCTCACCAAAAGAGAAATGATTGAGTTACTCAATTAACCTTGAAAGACATACTGTGCAATGCAAAGGCTAGAGTTGAATAAAAGTTGCATAAAATTTGAATATAAATACATATCATTTGAATATAAATGGCATAAAGTTTGAATACAATTTGCAGCTTTCTGTAACCAACAAAAGCTGCTTGAAATAAAGCTAATACTTTACAACAGGGGTGTCAAACCCGCAGCCCATGGGCCGGATGCGTCATGCGCTGGCCATGCCCATCCCCGGTTTAGCGAAGGATGGTAAAGTCATGATACATCAATGACAACTTGATGCCATGAGTTTCACACCCCTGCTCTACAAACTATGATGCCCTGGATTATGGACAAACCTTCAGAGAATCTACAAACAAAAACAGAGGGTCTTCCATGACAACCATCTCATAAATATAGCATGTCCTGATCTGCACTAGGCCAGTGATGGGGAACCATTTTCTTCTTGCGTGCCAAAAATGGAAGTGTGTGCACAAGGTAGCACGCTTGTGTGCCGGCACACAACCCCCCACTCACGCTACACTGCGCATGCGTGCATCCCTTGGGCTGTTTTTCACCCTCAGGCTTCCCTGAAACCTCTGGAGTGCGAAAAATGGCCCAACGGGCAAACCGGAAGTTTGGAAAAACAAATTTCCAGTTTGCTCATTGGGCCGTTTTCGCACTCCGGAGGCTCCAGCGCACTGGAGCTGACATAGGGCAACGCCTTGCGTGCCCTCAGATATGGCTCTGCGTGCCACCTGTGGTACACGTGCCATAGGTTCGCCATCACGGCACTAGGCCATGATTTCCAAATAAAACCCAAACTAAGACAATCATAAGAGGATATCATAAAGTAGTGTTTGCTTTTCCATTAGCAAGAAGTATGAATCCATAGTACATGGATTAGCATGGCTATTTTGCATTTTGCCAATGTGAGCATCTACACTACTGATTCTACTGCGTTAGGTCTTAGAGTGAAAACTTCATTAAAGAGTTTTTGACTCCTAGTCAAATCATGAAGTTTTCTTGACAACAGCATGAAGGCGGACTTCCACTTTAATCTTGTGGTATGTTTTTGACTACTCCCTTGAAATTTCCCACAATTTCTATTCCAGGTAGTAACAGGGCCCAACCCTACTTAATGTTCCACTCAGTACATTCATAACGGAAAACCCAGGGTGCATTAAGCATACCTCTAAATAGGAAGCTGAAGACAAACCAAGCTCCTCCAAGTATTTTAACATGAGTTTTCTGATTTTATAAGGACAACCTCAGGTGCACACCCGTTACTGGCTACAAAAAAAGGAAATACTATCTGTACATCCTTAAACCAAATATCTGAACAAACTGGTTAAAACAAGACAACACCAACTGTAGATGAGGCCCAGACCTTATTTTATGTCCCATACCCTCTTCTGTCTCTTTTAAGACTGGATTCAGTGCCTGGCCCAGGGCGGTAGACAGCTTGCAGCTAAGGCAGCGTTAGCCGAATTAAAAAGATCCCACTCTTCAGATTTACCAAATCTGATCCGGAAACGTGGCAAGGATCCTAACATATCCGCCATCAGCTACTGAGCGCCACTTTTCTAAAGCACGGGAACAAGCCAACCTGCCCGTCCCACCGCTTTAAAACCCAACCCCAACTTGCAGGTTCAGACGGACGACCCTAGAAGACTCATTCCGACGACCTTCCCCGGGCAATGTACTTCAAAGGAGCCGCTCAAGTGCGCAATAATCCCGGGAGAGGCAGAGAAGGATGAGCGAGATGGACGAACCGGGCCACTTTCGTTACAATCCGGCATCACAATCCAGGGACGGACGAGAGACCCTTTGAAAGTCTCCCCCGTCCCCCTCCCCCGAAATTCCGCATCCCTCCTTACCGGGGGAATACAGTTCAGCCAGCTCCCGGGCTCCCGCGTGCTGCGCTCCCCACCGGGGACAGGAGTCTACGGCTGCTGCTGCTATTGCTTCTTCTTCTTCCTGGGCAGTTGACGCAGCGGCCTCCGCCTCGGACGACGCCCTGGCCGGTTCGGAGCCGGCTCCAGCCGTCCGGAGCGGGGCGCACTCGGGCATAGTTCCGGCGCGGCCTCGCTCCCCTTCTTCGTCGGGCGGCTCTCGGGGAACAGCCACCCCCTGGAGCTCCGGCCCGGCCGCTCGCGCCCCAAGGCCAGGGGAGCCGCCTGCCGCCCGCCCGCAGGGCAGGGACGAGGGCGGCGGCGGCGGCGAGAGCAACATCGTAACGCAACCTGCCCCGCGGCCAGCCAGCCGGCACTCGCCCGTCGCCGCCCCTCCGTCCGCCCGAACGAGGCGTCAGGATGAGTCACGCCCCTCCGGCAAGGAGCCGGCCAATCCGCGCGCGCTCGCCTCAGCCAATAGCGTCCCAGCCTTACTGAGGCGAACGCCCGAACCGTAGCCCATCGGCTCCGCCCACCTGGCTGGCGAGGGTACAAGTGGGGAGGTCCTCTCCGGTTTTTCCGCGACGCTGAGCGGGTCACGTAGGACCTGGGCGTGGGGCTCCCGCGTGGGCGGCTCGTGCGTTAGGCGACCCTGAGCGTCTGCCGGGCTTCAGGGAGAGACCGTGGCAAAGCCGGGGTGGAAAAATCTGGAGGCGTTGCCCGGGTAGCCGTGCCTTCCATTTCATTTTGCACGGAGGTGTAGGGGAAAAAAAACTGCAAACGTTACTTCTTGGGTGTGTGCCTTCCCTGGGGATAAATGAAGTTTATTTTTACTTCTTTCTTCAATTGATTTCTGTGGCTGCAGATCTTAAACGCAAACTCGGGGGGGGGGCTCACGACGGCAGTAAAATCCAACACGGTAACTGTAAAATAATAAAATAATAAAACAAAAAAAATTGAGTGCGAATGCGTTTAGTAAAATACGATAATTACGCATCGGTGGGTTTCTATAAAAATGGAAGCTGTATTCGAACTTCCCTCCTCTCCCTTTTTGAAGTCAAAGTTGTTCCAGTAATTTGCCCCAAATTCCATCCTTATAACCCTGAGGGTGCAATGAGTCTCCACTTGATGAGTGGTCTTTACAATTTAGGTGGGATTTGAACTCTGAACACAAAAGGTTCATCAGCTACGGCAGAGTGGACTGCCTGGTGATGTTAGAGGCCACATTTCACTTTGGAGAAGATGGCTAAAAGTAGCCTGGATTGAGCTGAGTTCAGCACCTGATGATACATCCAGACAGTATTTTTGACTGGTAAGGAAGTGCTGGTGTGTTCAATTCCTCAGCCCTGGGATTTCCTGGTGGCCTCCAGTCCAGTTCTAATCTTACTGAAATCAGCCATGATCAATCAGGTGCTTTTGAAATTAGACTGGGAAGCAAAAAAAAACTAATTATTTATGGATTTTATTTATTCAATTTCTATAGCTACCCAACTCAACCAAATGACTCTGGGCGGCTACTATAGGTAGTCCTCAAGACAACATTTTTTTTTAGTGACTGAAGTTACAACACTGAAAAAAAGTGACTTATGACCTGTATAAACCATGATTTATAAGTCCAAGTGGTCAAATTCAGGCACTAAGCCAAAACCAAATGCATATAGTGTAAAACCAGTCTGACCACAATTGCAAGGAAGATCTTTTCATTTTTCAGATTGTTCCTGCTTTTAAAATGGAAGCTGCCAAAAGTTGTGCGGAGTGAGGTGGCTTCTAAATTGCATTGAACACAATAATACATAAATAAGTATAGCCTATATTTAATACATATTCTTTGGCCAAACATTTCATTTGGCAGCCAGATTTTTGACAAGAAGTACTAAATCTTCATTCTCAAAGAACTGCGGGCAAATAACACGAAAACACAATTTTTCCATATTCGTGCTGCTTTTTCTAGCTATTGCTTTCAAGAGGCACAGTATTTCATTAATCCCCAGCTGGGAAGTACAGGTAGTTCTTCCTTAACTAGAGTAATTGGGACCAGCAACTCTAACACTAAGCGATACGGCAGGGCTGTCAAACTCGCACCCTGTGGGCCAGAAAGCATCACACACTGGCCATGCCCACGCCCAGTTTAGCGAAGGGGGAAAAAGTCACGATACATCATGTGACGCCGCCGTGATGGCATGAGTTTGACACCCCTACGATACGGCCATAAAGCATGACGTCACATGACTGCATTGACTTACAATGTCACTTGCGGCAGTTCCAGTTTCCGTTGTTAAAATGAGTCCCACACTGTTAGGCATGGTATCATATGATCACCTCTTGCAATTTCCTACTGGCTTCCCCATTCCCTTGGTTTGTCAAAAGGTAGCAACTAAGGTTGCAAATGACTGGCGGACACTTGGTTGTGATTACAAGCAAGTTGCCAAGTTCTTGAATCGTGATCATGTGACTGGGGGATGCTATGACACACAACTATGAGGATGGATCATAAGTTTCATCCTGCACTGTCAGAACTTTGAACAGTTCAGTGGTGGGTTCCTATCGGTGTGGTCCAGTGCGCCGTTCCGGTAGGAACCCGTCGATAGCGCAATTTGCGCGCAACAGCTTTGGTGCTGTCTTTGCCAGTCCGTCGCACTGCGCCATCTTTTTTTCTGAATTTTTGGCCTTTTTTTGCTTCCTGTGCATGCGCGGAAGCAAAATCTCGCAAGGGGATGCGTGCGTGCGTGAGATTTCAGTGATTTTTTGCTTCCTGCACATGCGCAGAAGCAAAATCGCATGAGGGGACGCACACACAAAATGTGATGATGCACGCGCAGTGCACCGGTAGCCAGGTAAGAGGAACCCGCCCCTAGAACAGTTGCTGAAGAAGTGGTTGTTAAATGAGGACTACCCGTAAGAGGAAATGAAGTCCAACACAATCAGAGGGCAGTGACCTGAAAAAGACTGATTGAGCTACCCACTGCTAGTAAATTTATCCTTTCCAATATCTTCTCATTCAGTCATGGCAATATCCTTACGGTCTTCTGAGCGTTGTGAGTTTTGCAGCCCAGATATGGTAGCCCTAATTAAGCTGTACCTGAAGGCATGTTTAATATAATTTAGGTGTGGGTTATTTGGTTGCTGCATATTATTAAATAATGACGTAGTTGTATTAGTCTATGGTGGATGAAAATAGGAGGATATATGGCTTTTAATAAAGCTTGTTAAGAAAAGATGCCACCAGGATCTTTCTGATCGTACACAATTTCTGACTTTTATTTAATGATCTACATGTCACGCAGAGAGTTGTAACAATACTTTGTTTGCCTCTTTTTATCACTTGCCTCTATTGCATAAAAGCAAGCCTCCTCACTCTTTTTAATCTTATGCACACCGCCCACTCTCATCCTCTCTCCTTCTTACATGACTGGCTTAATGAGCACTTGGGAGAATTATGAAAACTGATCTGAAAAAAGTTAGCAGAAGTGATATTTAACTCTTAAGAGAAGGAAAATGGATTATTATGAGCAAGCTATTCTGTTCATTATGCTTTACAGGTAATAAACCACAGTAGGGACCTGCATTTCCAATGCTAAGCAAGGCAGTTGTTAAGTGAGTCATGCCAGATTTTATGACCTTTTTTTGCTAAGGTTGTTAAGTGAATCGCTTAGGTGCATCATGTGATCATTAAGTGAAGCCAGCTGGGAAGATTGCAAATGGTGATCACATGACCCCAGGATGCTGCAACCAATGTTAATACATGCCAGTTGCCAAGTGCCTAAATTTTGATCTTGTGACTGTTGGAATGCTGCAAATAGATGTAAGTGGGAGGACCAGTCATAAACAGAGGTGGGTTTCAGCAGGTTCTGACCAGTTCTGGAGAAGCGGTAATGGGAATTTTGAGTAGTTGGGAGAACCGGTAAATACCACCTCTGACTGCCCCCGCCCAATCTATTCTCTGCCTCCCAAGTCCCAGCTGATTGGGAGGAAATGGGGATTTTGCAGTATCCTTCCCTTGCCATGCCCACCAAGCCACGCCCACCAAGCCACGCCATATCCACAAAGCCACAGAACCGGCAGTAAAAAAATTTGAAACCCACCACTGGTCATAAGTAAGGTGTTTCAGTGTTGTTGTAACTTGAACTGGTTGCTAAACAAATGGTTGCAGGTTGAGAACTACCTATGACCGTGATGGCGAACCAATGGCATGCATGCCACAGGTGGCATGTGGAGCCATATCTGCCGGTATGCGAGCCATTGCCCTAGCTCAGCTCCAGCGCCAGCTGATTTTCAGCTCGCGCGGAGGCTCTGGGAGGGCGTTTTCGGCCTCCAGAGGGCCTCTGGGGGTGGGGGGAGGGCGTTTTCGCCCTCTCCAGGCTTCAGGGAAGTCTCTGGAGCCTGGGGAGGGCAATAAACGGGCCTACCTGGCCCACCAGAACTCAGGAAATGGGGGAGCAGGGGGGGTCGTGTGCGCATGTGCGGGGGGCAAGGCAGCGTGAGGGTTGTGTACACATGTGCAGGGGGAATGGCGCATGGGGGCATTGAATTATGGGTGTGGGCACATGTGTGTGAGCTTTCGGCACCAGAGGAAAAAAAGGTTTACCATCACTGACCTATGATATTCCCCCACTGCCTCCACTCCTCTGCTCGCAACAGAATTCCTTATTCCACCAGACTTGAAATTTTGGGCTTAGATAGCTTAGAGCTACGACGCCTTCGATTTGATCTAAATGTAGTTCATAAAATCATCTGCCACAATGTCCTACCTGTCAATGAATACTTCAGCTTCAACCTCAACAATACACGAGCACACAATAGATTCAAACTCAATGTAAACCACTCGAAACTCAACTGCAGAAAATATGACTTCAGCAACAGAGTAATCAATGCCTGGAATGCACTACCTGACTCTGTGGTTTCTTCCCTAAACCCCAAAAACTTTAACCTTAGACTGTCTACAGTCGACCTCACCCCATTCCTAAGAGGTCTGTAAGGGGTGTGCATAAGCGCACCATTGTGCCTACCGTCCCTGTCCTTCTGTCCTATTGTCCAAATTTACCTGTACCTACTTTGCTTTTGTTTATGTTTATACCATACCTGCTATCTTGTACATGTTTTGACAAATAAAATAAATCAATAAAATAAAAATAAATAAAAAGCTCTTCTGCTTAAGATGCCTGTGGATCAAACTGATGTATTCTATAATCAAGAAGTGCTTTTATCCACAGAGAAGTAGAAATTCATTTTGGAAATGCTGGAGAGGAGTTGCCTAGTACCCTGACCAATCAGGTGAGACAGGCTTTGCAGCCTCCATGTATCTCATAGTAATTATTTCTGTAGCCCATACAAGTAGTCTTGGAATTATAGCAATAGCATTTAGACTTATATACTGCTTCATAGTGCTTTACAGCCCTCTCTAAGCAGTTTACAGAGTCATCATATTGCTCCCAACAATGGGAGTCCTCATTTTACCAACGTCGGAAGGATGGTAGGTTGAGTCAACCTTGAACCGCTCAGAATTGAACTGCTGGCAGTGAGCAATGAATTAGCCTGTAATACTGCATTCTAACCACTGCACCACTATGGCTGATTGGGACTGGAGTGTCTATCATTAAACGATGCAGTTGTCAAATGGGTCATGCCTGATTGTACAAGTTTTTTTGCTGCCGTCATTAAGCAAATCATTCAGTCCTTAAATGAATCTGGCTTCCCCCATTGACCTTGTTTGATGGAAGCCCCTGGGAAGGTTTGAAATAGTGATCATGTGACACCCCCCCCACCCAAGATCCTGCAACTGTCATAAATACATGCCAGTTGCTAAGTGCCCTCATTTTTATCATATGATCACGGGGACATTGCAATGGTCATAAATGTGAGGACTGATCAAAAGTCACTTTTTTCAGCACCATTGTAACTTTGAACAAACATTAAACGAATGGTGGTATGTTGATCACTGCCTGTAATCCCCACAATGCAAATTCCCATTTGCTAGCTCTCTAGGTGAATGAAATTAAAAAATATCAAATACATATATTTAATAGGTTGCTTTGCCAGTTTTCATGGGGGGGGGGAAACTATCTATGTGGTTGCTAGAGTTGACTTGATGGTGCATCATTTAAAATAATGTTGTGATTCTGATGACTTAATGGAAGAATCAACAGGCACTAAAGGGAGAAAACTCTGTCCCTTCCTTGTAGAATTCAGTGAAGCAGGCAGCTCAAACAAACACAACAAAAGGCTCATTGAGAGACATGTTTTCACTGTGGGCTTTCTTTCAGAAGGAGAGAATCACATGGTCATGAACTTGAAGATTTTGGCCTGTAAAATCACGCCACCGTTTTTGGTATGACCGATCCCTGCTGTATGGAATGGAGAGTGGAAAGAAATCTTTTGACAGACAAAGCAGCTGTAAGATTATTTTTTAAGCCCCCCCTTTTTAAAATTCTACCTCTATTATTTTTATAAACAATACAAGATGGTGAATATACTTAATGCTCTTTCTTCCTTGTCACGGGGTGATTTTTGATTGTCAGCTGTACTCATATGTCAGACTTTATGACCCAGAGGTTCTTAACAAAGTGAAGCGGTCACATGAAGAGTGAACTGCGCAGATGTTACATTCCATTCTCATTCTCCATTACCTTTTTGCTGCTATCCTCCCTGGAAGGAGGATCTCTTAGATTGTCAAGATGTAATTATTAAGGTTTAGTGTTTTTATATTATTTTGTACCGGAATAAATATCTTGTTATTTAGACTTTATACTCGCGCTTTATTTTATCAAGGATCGGTTTCCAAAGGAAAAGATTCGTCACCTCTACGATTTATTTTCTAATTGCGTCATTCCTCCTATTTTCCCCACAACAAGAAACTTGTGAGGTGAATTGGGCTGAGGGAAAGTGACTGGGCCAAAGTCACCCAGCTGAGTAAGCCCAACCTAATTCAGGGTGGTTTCTAAATGAATTATTGTCCGGGGCATTGTCTATCTTGCTTTGTGGAGGATTATGTTTATCTAATACATGAAGGCGTAGTCTTGTAACCAGGGTTCAGTAAACATACCCTAGTGACCAACTTGTACATAATACAAAACCATAATTATTGTTTAAAACCGTATTAGCTGAGTTAATATCACTTTGAAGTACAATCTAATAAGGACACATTTTGAAATAGGTTGCTTTTACTCAATAAGCCAAACTATCATGCACCTGGCTATTTTGTGGCTAATTATATAGTACAAAGCCAAGGTGGTTACTCTATGATGCAGTACGGACTCAGGCAATTGCATTAATTTATCAAATCATGGCTCAAATGAATAAATGCTCAAGATGTCTATGGAGATTCTCGATTATCCAGGTCATGGTTATCCCAAAAGTGCTTTTTCCAAAAAGGCAACTGGACTTTCTTGGATTTTTTTCCTGAAAAACTTCAGATCTGCTAGAACTGAAGAAGGCTCAGGATATTGCGCAAACACAGCCATGAGGATCTTCAAAAGCATATCTGAATCTCTTTGGTCCCAAATGTTCATTCTGTTCCACTACTGAGCCTTTTTTGACCCAACTGAAGGGTATTTGAAATTGCAGTAACACGTCTGTCTGTGGGTTGTTTTTTTAAAGTGCTGTTGCTCTATAGGGTTTTGGGGCTGTTCATTTCCACATTTGCACTAACTCCATGACCACAGCTCTTCCGGCCTTCAGATCCTTAAAAAAGATGGCTGCCTTGATGTTTTTGCATTCCCCTCTGCCCCAAGAACCTCTATGACCCTTTTTGTGTAACTGAGGAACTGTCTTTTTCCAAGAGCCTCTACCCATCCAATTCGATCAGTGGTGGAATTCAATTTTTTTACTACCGGTTCTGTGGGCGTGGCTTGGTGGGCGTGGTGTGGCTTGGTGAGCGTGGCTTGGTGGCAGAGGAAGGATACTGCAAAATCCCCATTTCCTCCTGATCAGCTGGGACTCGGGAGGCAGAGAATAGATGGTGGCAGGGCCAGTCAGAGGTGGTATTTACCGGTTCTCTGAACTACTCAAAATTTCCCCTACTGGTTCTCCAGAACTGGTCAGAACCTGCTGAAACCCACCTCTGAATTTGATCCAGAATAACAGAATACCAGACTTGGAAGGAACTTGGAGGTCTTCTAGTCCAACCTCCTACTCAGGCAGGGAACTCTATGCCATTTCAGACAAATGGTTGTCAAATCTCTTCTTAAAAACTTCCAGTGTTGGAGCATCCACAACTTCTGAAGGCAAGTCATTCCACTGATTAATTGTTTTAACTGTCAGGAAATTTCTCCTTAATTCTAGGTGGCTTCACTCCTTGATTAGTTTCCATTCATTGCTTCTTATCCTGCCTTCAGGTGCTTTGGCGAATGGGTTGACTCCCTTTTCTTTGTGGCAACCCCTGAGATATTGGAACACTGCTCTCATGTCACCCCTAGTCCTTCTTTTCACTTAATCTAGACATAATCCAATTCCAGAAAGCATTATTTGTATGTTTTAGCCTCCAGTCCCCTAATCATCTTTGTTGCTCTTCTCTGTACTCTTTACTCTCTAATCTTTCTAGAGATCCAGGAGATTGGGCATGTTGCAGACCAGAGGTGGGTTCCTGCCTGTTTTTGCCGGTGCGGTTAATAGCTGTTGTTCGGCGCAGAGCCGAAGACGCTGCTGCCGTTCGCGGCACGGGAGTTTTCCCCGGGCGCTTTCCCTGCCCGCATGGAAGCCAATTGCGTTCTTTTGCCCTCTGTGCATGCAGAACGCTTTGCGCATGCGCAGAGGGCAAAAGAACGCAATTGGCGGCTTCCATGCGGGCAGGGAAAGCGCCCGGGGAAAGCTCCTGTGCCGTGAACGGCAGCAGCGTCTTCGGCTCTGCGCCAAACAACAGCTATTAACCGCACCGGCAGGAACCCACCTCTGTTGCAGACCCATCAGCAACTGGCGGGAACTAAAAGGCCTTCTTTGTTGTAGCCTGCTTTGTGAAATATTCTCTATCTTGGGAAAAAAAACCTTTTTCCTTTAAAAACTTGCTTTAAAAGCTTGCTTGCAGGTCTGGGCTTGGAATGTTTTAAGAGCTCTGTTTCTTGGCTTTACTCCTAGTTGGTTAAGTATCTTGCCTGCTGTATGATTTTAATTTTTTGAAGTTTTTATTATTTTTAATTGTTTTAACCGGTTTATAGTTTGTGAAGTGTAAGCCTCCCAGAGTTATTTGGCTGAGGTGGGCAGCTATAGAAAGGAAATAGATAGATAGATAGATAGATAGATAGATAGATAGATAGATAGATAGATAGATAGATAGATAGATAGATAGATAGATAGATAGATAGATAGATAGATAGATAAGCAAGCACACAACATGGAGCAAGGCCATGGATGGGATGTAATTGAGAAGAGCCATAGTGGTAGAGCAGACACTGCATAGAAAAGATTCCAGGTGTAGGTCTGTATCTTCCCACCGAAGAAAACCTCAGCAAATGAGGTTAATTCAAGTAGAGCTTCTTGTGTTGTTGGAGAGGCTGACACAGACCAATTAATTTCAATCCAAGGTAAACCTCATAAGTCAGAAAGGAAACATTGATAAATGCAGTTGCCCTGAGAACATCTTGAGCAATAAGTCTCCTTCAAGTCAGGCTTAATTCTGAATGAGCTCATGGCCAGGATGTGGAAGTAGTTTGTGATTGTTTTGAATTTTTCATTCTGGCTTCCCAGTTCAGCCTCTGCGGGTCCCTGTTGCAGCATCAGGCAATTGCCAGGCAAGGCCCACCCATGTAGATGTTTGTGTGAGAAACGGACAAATAGCCTATTGGGCTATCAGAGTCCATAGAAGGTCTCAGAAGGATAGCAGGCCCTAAAAAAGCTACATGAACCAAAGTTTTAGACAGAAAGATTTCAAAGTGTATCAGAACTATTTGAAATTTTTCTGAGCTGTTGCTGTGAAATGTGATTTTACCAAGTATGTAGTGTAGGAAGTTAGCACCCACCCCTCTCCTAGAAAAATGAAATATCCTAGGAAATATTAAAAGGCAGAATATATTCTATAGAATATCCCTGGAAACATGCCTTTAAGCAGACAAAAGACTCGTCTTAGAAACCCCCACCCTTTGCCAATGGGCCATTAAGGACTGGGCCCAGCTCACACATTCCTCTCACCTAGCCTGGAAGTCTTCTGCATAACAGAACCACAATAGGATTTGCCCAAGGCCCTTTCATTCAGCCAAAGCTGGGACAGACAAAAGCCTATAGAGTTGCCACTGCATGGCCTTCTGGGAGCCTGACCACCAATCAGTTGCATTATATACACAAGGAACAGGAAACTAAGGGGTGGGACCCAACAGAGAGTATAAAACAAGGAACTCAGCATCTCTTCTCCCTTTTTCTCTTCACCCACATCTGGAAGCATGTAATCTACCTTTTCTGTACAGGGGCTCATGCCATGTGCTCCTGTCCACCATATTAAAACCTTCTTTCCAAGCAACTTCCATGAATCCAGTGTCTTTTTCCCCACTTGGAAATGAACCCAGAAGGATATTCCTTACAACAGTAGTTTTGAGATATATTTGGAATCAGAACATTGAAACTGTGAGAAATAGGGAACTGAAAGTAGCCGATGGATAGAGGTTTGAGATGTACGCGGGTATATGTGGAGACTGTCTGTCAGTAAGACGGAACAAGGAAGTAAGTTGTGAAATGCGGGCAGAAAAGTATAAAAAGAATGTTTTGGGATGAGTTCAGTGCCTCTGGCCTTAGCTAATCCTTGCTGGGCTCAGCTATGTCAGTGGACCTCATTGCAATGGCTTATTGATATAAGTTGTGTTATGATTGCTGTTCATGTTCCAAATTGCTCATGAAATAAACCTCTGAATCTCAAAGTAAGATTTATTGCTTGTGGTTTGTCTGTGTTCCTTTTTTTTATTGGAATATTTTTATAACAGTGTGACATCATAACATATAAACAAAAGAGGGCTGCTGGCATTGTTTTGTTAAACAAACAAAATTTAACATCATGAGGGCCTGGCACTGCTTTCATTATCTGACACACACACACCCCACTCCACTCCCCAACGATAACTAGAACTTCTTAAATTCTATCGAGAAGCCCTATTGGGAGCCAATGCAAAGCAACACACAAAGCAATGTGATACACGGGGATAGCAAGGCATGCCTGTTCCCACTGTAAGAAAGTGATGGAGATAGTGTTGTTTTTACAAAGAAAGCAATTTTTGAGAGATGTGGGTTTAAAAGTTCAGTAGGGCATTGGGACATTCGATCTGATCTAAATGTAGTTCATAAAATCATCTGCCACAATGTCCTACCTGTCAATGAATACTTCAGCTTCAACCGGAACAATACATGAGCACACAATAGATTCAAACTCAATGTAAACCGCTCGAAACTCGACTGCAGAAAATACAACTTCAGCAACAGAGTGATCAATGCCTGGAATGCACTACCTGACTCTGTGGTTTCTTTCCCAAACCCCAAAAACTTTAACCTTAGATTGTCTACAGTCGACCTCTCCCCATTCCTAAGTGGTCTGTAAGGGGCGTGCATAAGCGCACCATCGTGCCTACCGTCCCTGTCCTTCTGTCCTATTGTCCAAATTTACTATACATACTTTGCTTTTGTTTAGTTTATATCATACCTGTTATCTTGTACATAAATAAATAAATAAAATAAATAAATTAAGGGTAAAAAGTTCAAGACTGAAAAACAGAAAGGGTCTGCTATTCTGATAAGTGAGTCAGCTTGGGCAAGCAGGTTAGTTAACAATTTTAACCAGTGGTGGGATCCTGCCGGTTTAACAACCAGTTGGTGATCGCGCACTGCGCACTCATGCACACTTTTACCACCTGATCGGGCCCACTTGATCATCAGAGCTTCCAGTTCGCCCGAACCAGTCCGAACCGTTAGAATCCCACCCCTACCACACAGTCTAGTAATATAGTACAGAAATTAACTGCTTGTCTCAATTTATTAGGCTTATGCTGCAAGGAAACAAGAAATATAGGTTAAGAAATCAATTTTAAAAGGAGAAAAGGTAGTCTAGGGAAAAAAAGGGAACTGGGCTAAAGGTGAGGAGACAGATAAAACATGGGGAAGTTCATGAAGAGGGGAAGAGCCGAGGTGGTGCAGTGGTTAAAGTGCAGCACTGCAAGCTACTTCAGCTGACTGCTAGTTCAGCAGTTCAGCTGTTCAAATCTCACTAGGCTCAAGATTGACTCAGCCTTCCATCCTTCTGAGGTCGGTAAAATGAGGACCCAGATTGTTGGGGGCAATATGCTGAACTCTGTAAACCGCTTAGAGAGGGCTGTAAAGCACTGTGAAGCAGTATATAAGTCTAAGTGCTATTGCTATTGCTAAGAGGCGTTCCGAGAAGATTGTGACTCTGTAGTCTTTGTCAAAGGAGGCTGCGGGAGAGGGATTTGTGCTTCGGGTTGAGGGAAATCTATTCCTGGGTGTGCCCACATAGCTGGCCACCTGCTCTTGCAAGAACATATTTTATAATAAACTGTTTGGTGTTTCACTTCATGACTCTGTCAAGTTTCTGACTGGCAAGTCTGTTTCTCTCACCAGTTGGCAGAATTAGCCTGCAATACTGCATTCTAACCACTGCGCCACCATGGCTCTAATTATGATAGGTGTAAGTTGATCTAGAGCAGCGGTCACCAATTGGTGGTCCGTGGAGTCGTGGACCACTGGCGGTCCACGAGAAAATTTTGGTGGCCCGTAGAAAAATTATTTGCATTTTTTATATTGCACTAAATCAGGGGTCCTCAAACTACGGCCCCTGGGACGGATACATGCAATGAACGTTTGTTTTGCTGCAGAGAGTCTCCCCCTTCGGGATCTTTGTGCGGGTCGGAGGGGAGCAGATATTCTGACTTGGGGTCTGCTTCAGCCTCCTGGTGCAGGGCTTTGGGCGAAGGCTGGAGGGAAGTGCCCAATGGTGGAAAGGAGCCAGAGGGCCTTGTTCCAGTGGGACTGCATCATGGCCTGGAACTGGCTGACCATCTAAGCCCACTGAGTCTCCAGGTGCCTGTACCTGGCCTTGCACTCCTGCAGGTCTTCCCTCTGCTTGGAAAGCCTATGCTCGTAGTCCTCAGTGAGGTGCTTCTGCTGAGCCTCCTTCTTGGTCAGATCCAACAGCTGAGCCAGCTGTTTTGCCAACTGTTTCTCGTGATGGCTGCTTAGCTCCAACAACTGCTTCCTGTTGGGGCCCTAAGGAGCCCGGGCAGGGAGGCAAGGAGTGGCAGGCAGGGGAGGGGTGAGTAGAGGCTGCCGAGGCACCCCTCAATGTGAGTGACATTGAGTTGGCCATCGAGTTGGCCACGTCCACCCAGTCACATGACCACCTAGCCATGCCCACCCAACCAGTCGTTAGCCAGATCATATTAGTGATCCATGGGATTTAAAATTATGAATTTAGTGGTCCCTGAGGTCCAAAAGGTTGGGGACCCCTGATCTAGAGGATTGCTTCAGCAGGTGTTCAAGATTCTGTATTTTACCTAGGAGCAATAAAGGTCTTTTCAGAAATCCAAGTGATTCATTTTTTGTATGTTTGCTTGCCTCAAAGAGCTTGACACCCCCATTCCATTATTAACTAGTCCCAACCCTGTTCAACTTCAGAATTCAGGCAGGGCTAGTCAAGTGCTGCCACCTTCTGGCTGTTAAAGGGCACATTAATTGTAATTCTACCCTCTACCCCTGTGTAAGAACAGTATACAGATGGGCACAAATGCATTGCAAAAACCCAGAACACAGCAAAAGCATATAGGCCACCAATGCAATATCTTTCAACAAAATGGATATCCACGCAGTATTATCTGAACGTGTCGGACTACTCAACCCAGTGCAGTACAACCAACACAAGATGTGAAAAAGATAACACTGCCATACATCCCAGAGGTTTTTTTTTTCAAGGGGCAACTGGACATTCTGGTTTTTCTTTAAAGATGTTTCGCTTCTCATCCAAGCTCTTCTTGGATGAGAAGTGAAACATCGTGAAAGAAAAACCAGGAAGTCCAGTTGCCTCTTGAAAAAAACACCTTTGGGGCTACCATGACCTGGATGGCTGAGAATCTCGATAGACACTGTCATACATCAAAAACACCTTAGAAACAGCCAACAAACTATTGCATATCACACAATATCACTGTAGCACGAACACCAACTGAAGTCCTCCAAAACACCTTAAGAAAATCAAAAGACCCAGTAGCCCAAGAAGAAAAAATAGGAGTCACCTACAACATATAGTGTAAGGACCATGAGAGGCAGATCATATCTGTTATGTATTGGGACGATACTGTTTACTCCCAAGGTCCGCTATTCAAGCGGGAAAATGGAGACTGCTGATTGGTTAAACCATCTGACAGCTCTGTATAAAAGGGAGAGCTGTCAGCCTGGCTCTTTGCTGGATCTTACAATACAATAAAGAGCTGTTTGTTACTGAGCCTGTCTCTAGCCTCTTCAGTACCAGAACTCAACAATTGGCGACGAAGGTGGGATACTGAAGAGGGTTCTACGATCAAGCCGAAGAATAGCTACGAAGATCCAGCCCGGCGGGAAAAACAAACGGTGGCCATTTTGCACGGCAAAATTCAAAACTGTAGCAAGAAAGATGTCAGTGTTCCACCCACTGACTCCTTTTGACCCGGCCAAAGAAAACTGGGGGTCTTACATGATCAGATTTCGCTGTTTCCTCGAAGCGAATGACCTACAAGTCCTAGCTGACAACAGGAAGCGAGCACTATTCCTCAGCCACTGCGGGCATGAGGTCTTCGACACAGCGGAGTCCCTAGCCGAGCCAACACCAGTCGAGACGGTTCCTTGGCAGACCCTCCAAAACATGCTATAGACTCACTACGCGCCAATGCCATCGAAGGTCGTCAGGCGGCACGAATTCAGGCAGGGCCTACAACATGGTGGAGAGTCGATTAATCAGTACCTGGCGGCCCTGAGAAAAGATCAGTTTAACAGAAGAATGCTTATATACTATAAGTACATCACTAAAAACAGCAATACAATTTAACAAAGACAACAGTTAGAAGGTTCATTTGCAACGAGCCACACCATTTCTTACGTTAGTTGCTGAAAATCCTCCAAGTCCCTGAAGCTGGAATTATATCTATATAAATATTTTGAGGGTGACATTTTACAACTTCAAAAAGAAAACCAGGAATATTTGGCCCACTTAAAAGCATGGCCAGCCTGAATATTGAAAGTGTGTGTGTGTGTGTGTAAGAGTGAGCAAGTGGGCCAGAAACACTCATGTGCCTATAAATAAATATTTGTTAAGCGTCTCACTGATGAGCTCTAGCCAAGTTTATTCCTAATGGCTAGAATGTCTGCAAAGGAGGACCAGTTTGTGCCAACTCTGCCCAACGATGGCCTATCAGAGGCCTACAGACCAATCTTCCCCACCTACTCTTGAGGTATACTGGTACCATGGTACCCATAATTCACAGTCCGATGGAATTTTGCCACATGCCAATCTCTTGGGGACATAATCTGTCATCCACGGCGAACAAACCAGGTCTGCTGACCATACATGGTGATGTTATTTGCCCCAGGTTGCAATCCATGAGTATGAAGTGAGGATGGTCTCCCCTGCTGAGTTGAGAGAAAAACAAAAGATTCCAGATGCAGATTTGCTCTGTTGCCCTTCCAGAGGGTCTAAAGGTTGAATCGTGGCAACCAGACCAAACTTTCTTTCGTTGCTCATCCAAGCAACTTCGTCGCTCAGAGCAAAATTCCACAGTGTTAAAAAGAAGGCGGCCTATAAATCTCACGCATTCAAAATAAACAAACAATTAAGCATATCAGGAAGTGAGGACTAAAAGGGAAATGAGTTGATTGGAAAGGGGTGGGGTAGGGTGAGGAACAGCGGTGGGTTGCTCCCGGTTCGGCCCGGTTCTGTGAACCTGTTATGTATTCAGGTTTGAATCTGAGTTAACAGTTTTCACACAGGCCCGCTTTGCAGAGTAGGAAAATAAAGATCACTGATTGGTTAACACAGCCGGCAGTCCTCTATTTAAACAGAGCCCTGCCGGGCTGTTTCTTTGCTGGTTATTACTTCACTAAATAAAGAGCTGTTAAGTCACTTCTACTGTCTCCAGCCTCTTCAGTCTCAGAACCAGTGGAGGATTCCGGTTATTTTCGCTACCGGTGCGCATTGCGAGCATGCGTAGAAGTGAACTCGCGGTTCCATCGGGCGATTTCACTTCCGCGCATGCTTAGGACGACATTACAAGCCGAAACACAGCTGAGAGCTTCTCAGCTGTGCTTCGGAGGAAGAATAAAAGTCCGTACTAAAACAAGGGCGGATGGGAGGGCTTTTTCCTGACAGCTCAGGATGTGGAGAAGCCAGAAAAAGCGCCTGAAAATGACGTCATCGGTGGGCTCCTACTGGTGCAGTGTCCCGCACAGCACCAGTAGGAACCCACCACTGCTCAGAACCCAACAGAACCCAACAGTGGTGGCGGCGGGAGGTTCTGCCCACCCGTCCGGGATGCTTCTGCACATGTGCAGAAGCGTCGCGCAAACACGAAACGGTAGCAACAGGTTTTAGAACCCACTACTGGTGAGGAGCTCAAAAAAGCAAGTTAGCCAGTCTTAGTCATTGCATTTTCTAACCAACAAAAGCAGCAGATTCCAGTCTCAGTGTAACAGTTGGCTGCCATCTAGTGACTAAGCTACGTCATAGCAGGGTGTGGTATATGGCAGCTACATCCTCGTGCTCTATAGACATGTTGGGATTAACTCCTAAAATTCTGGCCAATGTGTACTGTACTCCTAATTCACTTGGAGAGCACCAGGTTGGGGAAGGTGATTATTCTCTTAGTCAGTGGAAAGAGGATGGGTGGGTGGGTGGGTGAGTTAGCTGGGGTTCGGAGAGACAAATTCAGTCTGTTTCTAATCTCTTCTTTGCTACTGGTATGTAAGATTAGACGTTTCTTTTTTAAAAAAGAAAAAAGCATTGGAAATGGCACCAGAGATTGATGAGAATAAATTTCTCTCCATCTCCTTCTAGGAACAGCCTCTGATGAACTGAAGAGGTCTCCAATTTCTGTAATTGACAAAATTTTTGTGAATTTACATATTTTGTAAATACTTACCAATATTTTTTTTGCTATGGCACTCAGTGTGCAAATAACCACTGGAACCATCATGGCCATTATTGTTTTTGGGTTTTCCACTTTCACAATTCTTCTGAATCTCTTCCGACTCTTCATCCCTGAATATTTTATTTCTGATAATGAATTTCCTTTCATCTGCTAAATGTCTACGGGGATTCTCAGCCATCCAAGTCGTGGTTGTCCCAAAGGTGCTTTTTTCAAGAGGCAACTGGACTTTCTGGTTTTTCTTTGAGGACATTTCGCTTCTCATTCAAGAGCTGAAGAAGCTTCTTGGATGAGAAGTGAAACGTCTTCAAAGAAAACCCAGAAAGTCCAGTTGCCTCTTGAAAAAGCACCTTTGGGACTTTAATCTGCTAATTGTTGTTGAATAATATTTGAATCTGGATAAATGATTTTCCACAGTTCAAGCATTCATGTTAAGTATCGCCACAGTGTGGGTTCTGATTTATAATAGGAGTCCATAATGATGCAATATTCAAACACAGTATAAACTTTTGTCTTTCCTGTACTTATTGTCCTTCCAGTGAGCCTACAGGGCTAAGCCCTGGTTGCCTAACCATAGCTCCTGAATCCTGTTGTCAATAGATGTCCAGGAACTCTAACATCTGACACAGTCCTTGTCACAGTGTGATTATTGCCTGTTACATGTATATGCAGGGAGCTGCATCCCTATCTAATATAATGGTTCATTCCTGAGCACGTGATTGATATGTTCTTGTACGCATGTGTGCATTCCTAAAACTCCATTCTTTCCTTCTTCTTCTGGCTTCCGACTGTGGAAGTCGCATTTTATAGCAGAGATGTAAACAAATGAGATTTTATTGTTTTTTTACCGAAATAAATATTTTAATTAGACTTTTAAACTCCGGCTTTATTTCTAATGTCTGAATTTCGGGAGAACGATCTATTTCACCTCTGTGAGATTTATTCTCACTCCGTCAGTCCCTGTTGACCCAGGAGACGAATGATCCAGTATATTTGTTTTCTAACTATACTAAATGGGTTGATATTCACTTGGTGGGGTGGTATTCACTTACTTTCCCTACTGGTTCGCAAATGTGTGCACGCAAGGCCTTCCGCATATGCGCAGAGCCTCAAAAACGTGGACAAATGGGACATCATGACATCCGCGCAGGTGGGTGGGGCATCCTGCAGTCACCCCTACCGGTTCGCCCAAACCGGATAGAACCGGCTGAATACCATCTGTCAATAGCAATAGCACTTTACTTATATACCGCTTCATAGTGCTTTACAGCCCTCTCTAAGCGGTTTACAGAGTTCAGCATATTGCCCCCAACAATCTGGGTCCTCATTTTACCCACCTCGGAAGGATGGAAGGCTGAGTCAACCTTGAGCCTAGTGAGATTTGAACAGCTGAACTGCTAAACTAGCAATCAGCTGAAGGTCGCAATGCTGCTTTTAACCACTGCGCTATCTCCTCCTGTCAGGCCGAAGCCATCTTTGATTGGAGACTTTGGCCTGCCACACTTTATGCTTTAGAATGTATTCTTGCTGTGGGAACTTGGGAGGGGCTGTTGCATGAGGGATGTAGAGATGTAGCCATAACAAATTCCTTCTAGATTCTCAAGGTCATCCTTTGTTCAGCACCTGCCCGGAAGCTGATGGGAGTCATGAACATGTTGGCAAAAGATGACTGGTCAACGTGATGAACTTGTGGGTGTGGGGGCAAGGAAATGAACTTTAAACTGGGTGGAGAAACCCTCATAGTTTTAGATTCGGGTTTCTCACAGATGTGCCAACATGGCTCTGTTAATAAATTGGAACTTTGAGGAATACTCTGCCTCGGACTCTGATTTAGTTTTGGATGCTATTTGGAACCCTGACACCATCACTGGTTGATACACTTACCTTGGCTCTTCTGCTAAGACCTGTATGGGATGAGTCACCCTTCTGGTAGAATATACCATACTACCGCCAGCTTTAGCTCTCAACCTCATTGGAGCATCACAAACGTCTCCTCCAGAACAAGGGGACATCCACGGAGGGGCCTTCATTATTATCTGGTGAAAGGCCAACGAATTGATGAAATGGAATTCTTCATCTTGGGTGGAATCATTCGGAAGAATAATATTTCATCACAACAGAGCTGTTTTGAGATTTTTATTTGAATTTGCTAGCATTAGCTACATTTTGTTATTGCAAGGGAGCATCAAGTTCAGCAAAATGTATTTATTTGTGCCAAATGTCTGTCTGTCCGTCCATCCATCCATCCACCTATCAAAATTAGTTTCCCTTAGTTTCTTCAGAGTAGTCATCCTGTCTTCACTCAGGTCACATTCATGCAATATGTATCATCTGGCTATTGAATGAAACCATTTTCTGGTCCTGTAAGATATACTGAACCATAAGTAATCCAATGGGCAAGATCATACTCTAACTAAGGCTTTCAAGTTATGTAGATGCAGATTCTGGATATGTAGCTGCTTCAGTATGTTGTGTAAACACAACCTTTTCTACCGTGAACGTAGACAGGGTTATTGTCAATGCTCTGCATTTTCCAGAGCTTATCTGGCAATACAATTTGTTTTTTCAACAAGAGTTGGATACTACTGCAATGCTGGCCTATATAACTTGGGTGACTTTTTTTGACCTTCAAAGCTTGACTATGACAATATGTAATGGTTGGAATCCACATGGAGATGAGATAGTCTGAGCCAAGCAGAACCATTGTCCCCTCCTTATAGTTCCCAGGGAATCTGTTTAGTAGGGGAGCTTGATAGTGATGGAACCTCCTACTAGACCCAACTCTTGGGAAGAGGCTTGGGACCACATGGAAAAACAATGCAATGGAAGTTCTGAAGAAATCTATTCTAAAATGTAGCTCACACCTGATAGAAGTCTTAGTTGGGCGATGCTGGGTTAAACTGCGTTCTCAGAAGCCTGCCAAACTTCTAAACATGTGAGAGTTTGACCGAAACTATTAATACTTGGCCACACCATGGCCATCATGGAGGCCTTTATATTTAGTTAGCTATAAGCTAGGGGTTGCTCTTTGGAGGTCCACATTTAGTGGCACTGACTCTGCAGCAGCAACTGATGACCTACTGACCACAAGAGGGCGGTAGAGTGTAAATACTACAGCCAGGGGTGGGCTTCAAATTTTTTAGCAAGGGGTTCTCTGCCTGGTTGCTGAGTGGGCGTGACCTAGTCGGCCTCCTGCAGCACAGTTGGGGGGCGTTTTTGCCCTACCCGGACTCCAGAGGCTTTTCTTGAGCCTCCGGGAGGGCGAAAACGGCCTCCCCAGGCTCCAGAAGCCCTCTGGAGGCCGGAAACGGGCCCATTTCCTGCTTTCCCAAACTGCTGGTAGGCCCATTTTTTGCCCTCCCCGAGCCTCCGCATTCGCCCTGCACTTACCTGCATCTAAAATGGGCTGCGTGGGGACTCCTGGGAGGGGCAGGGTGGGCGGGGCCAGCCAGGAGTTGGATTTGGGGGGTTCTCTGAACTGCACAGAATCTTAGCTAGAGGTTCTCCCGAATCCCTGTAAACCCCCAGCAGCCCACCCCTGACTACAGCTGTTCTACTGATTCTGCAGCAGCAACTGATGACCTACTGACCACAAGGAGATAATAGAGTGTAAATACTACAGCTGGTCCTCAGTTCTGGTCATCACAGTCCCTCCACCTTCCTGGTCACATGATTCCAATCTGGGCGCCCAGCATCCAGTTTGGATTACTGACCATAGGAAGGAGGAGAACAGCTTTGATCCTTTGATCCCCAGAATAATTATTACGTGAAGAACCAACACCAAATGAACCAACACCCCAAGGGGCGTGCATAAGTGCACCAGCGTGCCTACTGTCCCTGTCCTAATGTTCCCTCTTATCAGTACCCATCTTATGTATATAAACAATGTTATATCTATGTATATTACCAACACGTACTTGACATAAATAAATAAATAAATAAATAAATAAATAAATAAATAAATAAATAAATAAATAAATAAATAATAAAAAAAATAAAATGTGGCTTTCCCCCACTGCCTTCCGCTTCTTGTGCTTTGTTGCCAGGATTGGAAATGTAGTAAATATTTTTTATTGCTGCCATACTTTAAGCCAGCTCCTTACTAGATAACAGCATTTTAGTGCTGCCATTTAAGAAGAGCCATAAATAAAAATAATGTTCAACTATAGATTTTCTATTCTTTATTTCTCCACCAGAGGGAAGCAAACGCTCACAATCCTCTCCAAGGATAAACCAAGTTCTTAAATCGCCTAGCTACAATGTGGAGAAGGCTAAATAACTCTTGACAGGCAATCATTTGGGGAATATGTTGAAAAGTCATTGGCTGACCCACCACCCAAATAGTGTTAAGTCTTCCGTTCAATTGTGTAGTCATGATTGCCTGAAACTACTTAGAGAACGGAGAAAACTGCTAAAGATAACTGTGACTTCCTGACTATTCTAGTGGTCATCCTCCTGGGAGAAGTCCCTGCCTGGATACTGACTTGCTTTCCACTTGGTGTTTATGTCAATTATTCTGTGGTCATATGTTGATATTCCAGTAAATATTTACTTAGCTTTCTCTCTCTTGTGTCCTCTAGCTCTGCTGGCTAGAGACCATGGGAGTTGAAGTTCAAACCACTGGAATGTACCAGAATGTAAAAGGTTGATTTATACTAAGGGGATAAGCCCACAAAATCAGTCATAACTACATCCCAATTAAAACAATGGAACGAAATAATACAGTGTTCTCTTACGCATGTGTATTTGGAATGTTCAGTTTCACTATATAATAATAAGGGCTTTGTACATAGGGGATATTGTTAAAACAAATGTGTCTATAGCCAAAATGCAAACCCCAACATGTAGAACTCAGTGGCATCAAGTTGTGACTTAACAAGTGATGTCTGCCATACATTTTGAACTTCAAGTCTCATAGCTTGGATACTGAACCAATGAGAAGCAATGGTAGGAGTTATAATCCAAATTTTCTAGAAGACATCAAAATGTATATCTAATTCTGTTCAATCAATCTCTTTCTTGGGATGCACTTAAATGGAATGAATTCAGATTTATGCCCCATTTTCCACCAGCGTCTCCAAAGCAGTTCTTTTGTAGATGAAAGGAGCCATTAGTTGTAAAAACCCAGATTGTTGGGGGCAATATGCTGAACTCTGTAAACCGCTTAGAGAGGGCTGTAAAGCACTATGAAGCGATATATAAGTCTAAGTGCTATAACCTACTTAAAAACATCAGTTGAACCCATGTTCACACATATTACACACTTTGCTGATGTAAGTGAGAGCTAGTTTGGTTTAGCAGTTAAGGCCCCAGGCTAGAAACCGAGAGACTATGAGTTCTAATTGTGCCTTAGGCATGAAAACAAGCTGGGTGACTCTGGGCTAGTCACTCTCTCTCAGCCCATGATATCAGATTTGGGCGACAAACCGGTCAGTCAATTCTTGATGCAACCAATAAATCAATTCTTGGTTGATACAGAAAAAAAATGGCCCTTGCCCTTGCAGGAAAATGCAAAGAAATCATCATCATCGTCATATGTAAATCTGGGGAAAATCACACTGAACTCAATGGGTAACTTTACACAACATGCAGAGAGAGAAGGTGATTGATAGAACGGTGTGTGAATGATGCAAAACCCAGGTAATTGTTGTTTCTTTCAGAAACTATGGATAAGAAACTGTGGTTTAGTGCATTACGCAAACCCCATCAATGATATTTACTTTTAAATAGTCATAAACAGATTTCAGTGTTAGAAAAAAAAATCACGGTGGTTTCTATAACGTTATCTTTAGTTAAACTGAATTTTAAATTATTTTTGATCTCTGTGATGATATACACGGCTGCCCTCTGAAATCCCATTCTTACATTTAATGAGTAGAGAAAATTGAAGAGTTTTGATAGCGTCTGTAAATTGGGAAATCTTCATCAGAACTAGTCTCTGATTTGTTCTGAACCTGGAAGTTTGGGCGACTTTACTTTCAATGAATAACCAATGAAGATTTAATGGAGGTATGGTAAAATCTTTGATCACAATGCAATTTGCTAGACTAAGTGCTACTGAACTAAATAGAAAGTATTCCCCAAGTAGATATTGAAAGATTTTCATTTTTATTTGCTGTTGATATACAAAATATAGGAGGACGTGTATTTCTGCATGCAAAATAAACAGAAAGCTAACATTAAAATAAAGCACTTGTTGGTAGGGGCATGATTAATTAGCAAGTGTTATTTTGTTTTTGTTTGGAATATGTGAACTTCGTCTTTAAATATTTAAAACATGGCATAGGTCTCCTGCCTCAGCAGCGGGTTGGACAAAATGACCTCCAAGATCCCTTTCAACCCTGTTATTCTGTTATTTCCACAACTTCCTTACTGAAATCTTACACTCTGTGGGAGGATGTTCCATATATGTCATTCTTTTTCTCAAACTGGACTCAGCAGAGTTAAGTTTTTTTTGTTTTGTTTATTCCCTGAATCTCGCTTCACATCTGGGCAATGTGTTGGGTTAGATTAGATCCTGACTCACTGAGAGTGAATTGGACTTTTTCCAAAGAACTGAACCTCAAATCAAATCAGACAGCCTTTGTGTACCAAAACTGTAAACTATTAATGCAAAAAACCTCATGCTCTGAAATTGTTCCACCAGCACTATAGTTGCTAAATGGGGGAGGATTAAAGTGAAATGGGGATGGGTGGGAAATGTTACTTTGGGGCGTGGACTGATTACGAAGGGTCGTGTGCAATATTCTACCTGATCAACAATGGTGAAATTGTGCATAATTATAATAATATAATAATAACAGAGTTGGAAGGGACCTTGGAGGTCTTCTAGTGCAACCTCCTGCTTAGGCAGGAAACCCTACACCACTTCAGACAAATGGTTATCCAACATCTTCTTAAAAACTTCCAGTGTTGGAGCATTCACAACTTCTGGAGGCAAGCTGTTCCACTGATTAATTGTTCTAACTGTCAGGAAATTTCTCCTTAGTTCTAAGTTGCTTCTCTCCTTGTTTAGCTTCCACCCATTGCTTCTTGTTCTACCCTCAGGTGCTTTGGAGAATAGTTTGACTCCCTCTTCTTTGTGGCAACCCCTGAGATATTGGAACACTGCTATCATGTCACCCCTGGTCCTTCTTTTCATTAAACTAGACATACCCAGTTCCTGCAACCGTTCTTCATGTTTTAGCTTCCAGTCCCCTAATCATCTTTGTTGCTCTTCTCTGCACTCTTTCTAGAGTCTCAACATCCTTTTTACATCGTGGTTCAAACAAATCTCCGTTGCGTGTTGTAGCCATCTGGCACTTTTGGGACTACAGCTCCAAGAATTCCCAACCAGTGAAGTGCCGACTGTAGAGTGACAATAATGGGCCATAAAGACAATTCTACAGAGAGGAATGTTCCCCTTAGATGGGAACACTTTCAATTCAGTGCCTATATTTTGTGAATGACAGAAATGAATTCCTAATGGGGCTCATGTTGGTGTAACCAATCAATTCACCAAAGAGTAAATGAGAATGCACCCAATGTGGGTAAACAATAACACTATGGCAAAGTTTGCACATTATGCTAGATAGGCAAAAATGGAATTGGATCATATGTGATTGACTGAAGAGGAGAGATTCTAGCTGCATATCATGTGAACCAGGCCATCGCATTAGGCCATAATGTGGTTTGTTTGGAGATCAGCCATCTGTACACATGCCAATAATGTTTAATTAATCTGGGTTTAGGATTAATCTGTCAACCCAGCCAGTCATTTGGGCTGGGTCTAGGTTTTAAAGAACAGTGACTGAAATCAGTGGTAGTTTAATTAGTCATTAACGCATCACTCTGATTTCAATGAATGTCCTCACATAACATGCTAAACCTGATTCCTAATCTAACCCATTTGCTGGGGTGGCACAATATATCGAACCATAAACCTTCAGATGGCTTAGATTCACAGATATAGCTAAGCCATAACCCACTCCTCTGGCAAACAAATCCAGAGCTTAACATGTTATGTACGTGCAACCCCTAATACTTCACTAGCCTGGTTAAACATGTCATATGGATACAGGGCATGTGTGAATCCAACTCAGAATGTAATGGGAAACTCAATCTGACCATTCCCAGAAGACCTTTAGAGGTGCCGTAAAGTAGACGTCAGTTGTCTATGGAGATTCTCAGTCATCCAGGTCATGATTTGTCCCAAAGGTGCTTTTTTCAAAAGGCAACTGGACTTCCTTGTTTTTCTTTGAGGACGTTTCGCTTCTCATCCAAGGAGCTGAAGTAGCAAATTGCTGAATAGTAAATTTACAATAATGTTGAATTATCATTATGTAATCTAAAGCCATCGCTATCCACAGGACCAGATGGATTATGTGCTTTCTTTTCCTGAAAAAGCTTGCTATTGTCCTAGCTGAACCTTGGTGTACAATTTTTGAAGTATTGTTTCGAACTAGCTCCCTGCCTGATCTATGGTCATCAGCTATAGTTATACCAATTTTTAAAAATGGTGACCCTAGTTCAGCCGAAAGTTATAGACCCGTGATGGCGAACCTATGGCACGCATGCCACAGGTGGCAGGCGGAGCCATATCTGCAGGCATGCGAGCTGTTGTCCTAGCTCAGCTGCAGTGCGCATGTGTGCGCTGGCCAGCTGATTTTCAGCTGGCCCCGCCCAGCCGCCCCTCCCCTCCCAGGAGTCTCTACGCAGCTGGTTTTGGATGCCATCTATGTACAGAGCTCGCATGGAGGCTCTGGGAGGGCGTTTTCAGTCTCCAGAGGGCCTCCGGGGGGTGGGGGAGGCCATTTTCGCCCACCCCAGGCTCCAAGAAAGACTCTACTGGGCCCACTGGAAGTTGGGAAACGGGCTGTTTCTGGCCTCCGGGGGGGGGCGGGGAGGCCGTTTTTGCCCTCCCCAGGCTTCAGGGAGGCTGGCTAGGCCCAAAATGGAGCGCGGGGGGGGGGGGTCATGCACGCATGCATGGGGAGTGCACATGCATGCACCAGGGGCAGTGCGGGGGGGGTGTCACACGCGCATGCACAGGAGTGCGGGGGTGCATTGGGGTGCATTGAATTATGGGTGTGGGCACGCACACACGTGTGATAGCACGCCACGTGTGCTTTCATCACCTGAGGGAAAAAAGGTTCGCCATCACTGTTATAAATCAATTTCTTTGTGTTGTGTTACATGCAAAGTTATGGAATCAATTATAAACCAATCCACCGTTCACCACTTAGAGACAAATAATTTGCTATCCGACAAACAGTTTGGCTTTAGGAAAAACTCATCCTGTAATTTACAACCTTTGCACTGTAAAAACATCTGGACTACATGTTTTGATCAAGGTAAAGCTGTGGATGCAATTTACATAGATTTTTGTAAGGCTTTTGATACAGTAGTACATGATAAACTGCTGTTGAGATTAAACTCTTTCGGCATTTCTGGACCTTTGCACAAGTGGATTGCTGCTTTCCTGTCTAATAGACTGCAGAAAGTCAAAATAGGGAACTCGTTGTCTAATCCTGCTTCAGTTAACAGTGGTGTTCCGCAAGGCAGCGTTTCAGGTCCCACACTTTTCTTGCTCTATATCAACAATTTATGTGATAAAAGCAATTGCGTCCTTTTTGCTGATGACGTAAAATTATTCAATTCTACAGATAATTCTGTTGTTTTGCAAAGTGATCTCGACTATTTGTCTGAATGGTCATCTATTTGGCAACTTCAAATTTCGATTAATAAATGCCCTGTCTTACATATTGGTAAATGTAATCAGAATGTATAAGCTTGGTGGCATTGATCTAGCAGATGACCTTCACTTTGTTAAGGACCTAGGTGTACCTATCTCTGATGATTTATCCTCCAAAGCTCACTGTAATAGCGTTGCTAAAAAAGCATTAAGAGTTGTAAACTTAATTTTGCGAAAAAAAAAAATCTGGAAACATTGTACTGCTAATTAGAGCTTATAAAACTTATGCTAGACCAATTTTAGAGTATTATTCAACTGTTTGTAATCCCCACCATATATCTGACATCAGTACAATCGAGCCAGGTTCAGAAGTACTTCATGAGAAAAGTCTTGCACCCTTGTGTACACAATAGAATTCCTTATGCTACTAGGCTAGAAAGTCTCGGTTTGCATAACTTAGAACTCCGACCTAGGTATTGCATACAAAATTATATGTAGTAATGTTTTACCTGTAAATGACTTTTTCTGTTTTAATCGCAAGTACGTGCGTGAACAACCGCTTTAAACGTAAATAGTTCTAAACTTGAAAAAAAAATATTTTTGAAATAGAGTTGTCCAAGTCTGGAATGCTCTACCTGATTCAGTTGTCTCAGCTACAAATTTTCAGAGTTTCAGTCACAAATTGACTTCCGTGGACCTTACTTCATACTTAAGTGGTCAGTAGAGGGGGCATGCGTGAATAAGTGCACTAACATGCCCATCGTTCCTGTCATTGTATTTTTATTCTCTTATTTTTATTCTCGTTTTTGTTTGACAAATTACAATAAATAAATAAATAAATAAATAAATAAACAAACAAACAAACAAACAAACAAATAAATAAATAAATAAATAAGCACCCTTGAGATAGGGTGCCAACATCACCAACATCAGTTGGTGATTCTTAATGTGACAGGAGGAGAAAATTATTAAACAGTAAACATACTCACCTTTCATTTTTGTCCTGGTCCTGACCACTTTTGGGATCAAACCCTTAGTGCCGAGGTCTTCAAACTTGGCAACTTTAAGACTTGTGGACTTC
Source organism: Diadophis punctatus similis (assembly GCA_023053685.1). Classification (NCBI taxonomy): domain Eukaryota; kingdom Metazoa; phylum Chordata; class Lepidosauria; order Squamata; family Dipsadidae; genus Diadophis; species Diadophis punctatus. The sequence goes on along the minus strand of JALIGW010000003.1, from coordinate 12,306,808 downwards.
AACTCCCAGAATTCTGGGAATTGAAGCCCACAAGTCTTAAAGTTGCCAAGTTTGGGGACCCCTGCTTTAGCAGATCACTCAGAGGGCTCCAAAAACTATGCACTCATGATCTAGCTATAATTACAGGTAGTCCTTAACTTACAATCACAATTGGGATAGGAACTTCCAATGGGAAACAATGCAGTTTTTAAGTGAGTTGTGTCCAATTCTGCAACCTTTTTTTTTAATCATGGTCGTTCAGCAGTCACATGGACATTAAGCTAAGGTGACCAGACGTCCCGATTTTGGCGGGACAGACCCGCTTTTTAATGCTTTGTCCCGCGTCCCACCCGCCCTCTTAAAAAGTCCCGATTTTTGAGCCCCCGCTTCTTCCTCCAGCCAGACACGCGCCCGAGCGACAGGCTTCCGATTCAGTCCCCTCTATTCACAGGGTGGTGCGGGGCGGGGCAGAGTGAACCCTGGGGGGGGGAGCGCCACTTTGCACTTGTCCCATGAGGCCATGCTAAGTGTGCCGCGGCAAAAGGGGCGGGGCACGGCGGGGCGCGCGTCCTACCTGAGACTTTTCCCGGTAGCAGCTCCAGTCGCGTTCCTTGCTAATAGCGTCCAGAGCAGAGCAGCCCCTCCCAGAAGATCGCGAGACGTTATCTTCTGGGAGAGGCTGCTCTGCTCTGGGCGCTAATTAGCAAGGAACGCGACTGAAGCTACCGGGAAAAGTCCCAGGTAGGACGCGTGTCTCGCGCTGGGGGTTGGGGGGGGGGCAGGACTGGCGGATGGGACGGGGCGCGCGTCCTACCTGGGACTTTTCCCGGTAGCTTCAGTCGCGTTCCTTGCTAATTGGCGCCCAGAGCAGAGCAGCCTCTTCCAAAAGATAACGTCTCGCGATCTTCTGGGAGGGGCTGCTCTGCTCTGGACGCTATTAGCAAGGAACGCGACTGAAGCTACCGGGAAAAGTCCCAGGTAGGTAGGACGTACAGTGGTCTCCCGCGTCCCCCCTCCCCCCTCCCCCCACCTCACCTGGACGCCGACATTTGCTGTTTTGCCCTCTGCGCATGCGCAGCGTTCTGCGCATGCGCAGAGGGCAAAACTCAAATGGAGAAACCCACCCCCGTCAATGGTGTCCCGCTTGAAGAAAAAAAAATCTGGTCACTTTACATTAAGCAAATCATTTGGTCATTAAGCGAATCTGGCTTTCCTCATGGACTTTGCTTGTCGGAAGTCCCTGGGAAATTTGGAAATAGTGATCCCATGATCCCAGGACACTGCAACCATCATAAATACATGCCAGTTGCCAAGTGCCCAAACTTTGATTACCTGACCACATGAATGCTTGCAAGGATCGTAAGTGCGATGACCGGTCGTAAGTCACTTTTTCAGCAGCGCTATAACTTTGAACAGTCATTAAGCAAATGGCCACAAGTTGAGGACTACCTGTAATGATAAAATAAGGCCACAGTACTAAAGTTATTTGGGGGAATAAGTCCTAGGAGCTGCATGTGCATGCAACAGATTACACCAAGACATTTTTATTTTTATTTATTTATTTTTATTTGGAGGTTCTTCTATGCCGCCCTACTCCCTGAGGACTCTAGATGTGTAACACAGACAACGCATGTTTATTGTTTTATAAATATGCATACCATGACTTCAATGCTCAAAACCGAAGCAACGTGTCCCAGAAACTGCTGAAAATTCCATCCTGCTTACGCAGAAAAGGGGTGGTGGAACAGGCTGGTCCTTCCTACCATTTCCTCCCCAAAGTTCTGAATTCAGCTGCTCCTTTGACCTGCCTGCAGCCCTGGAAAATTTTTTTTTAACAAGTTGAGGAAGGCATGCTGGTCATTCTGTTCCAGAGGCAACAGCCTATCGCCCGCCAGGTGACGTCTCTGGTGAGCTCTGCAGGGCAAAGAGCATTGTTGGCTAGATAAGGTTGAAATTGTGCAATCCCACGTGTGTGTGTCGCAAAGGTTGGGAGTGCCTGGTCAGAGGTGAACGTCGGAGAGGGTAAGTTTAAAGGACAGCATCGCAATCACCCAAGTCAGCATCCCCTGAGCCAGGAGAAGTGAGAAATAGGCCCCAATGGTGAAATCCAATTTCTTTTTTTACTACTGGTTCTGTGGGCGTGGCTTGGTGAGCGTGGTATGGCTTGGTGGGCTTTGGTTGGTGGGCGTGGAAGGGGAAGGATACTGCAAAATCCCCATTCCCTCCCTACTCCTGGGGGAAGGATATTGCAAAATCTCCATTCCTACCCCACTCTGGGGCCAGCCAGAGGTGGTATTTGCCGGTTCTCCGAACTACTCAAAATTTCCGCTACCAGTTCTCCAGAACCTTTCAGAACCTGCTGGATTTCACCCGATAGGCCCCCCTCTTCAAAAACCTACATCTGTCTAACTTTTTCTAAGCTGTATACATCCTGGCCCATTCCTTTTCAGAGTTCAGCACGAAGCCCGTCGCCATAGAACAGACCCTCCCAGTCTGGTAGTCTTCAGATGTGCCAGATGTGAGACTGTGAGCCGGGTTTCCACCATGTCAGGGAGGCACAAGCATCTCCCACCCTGCCAAACCACAGCAAACAATTTGAATCCCAAATCTCTTGGATTCACGGTAGCACCATCTCGTATAAATAGCTTGGAAGCAACTTGCAGAAGGGAGAGGGTCAGATTTAGCAATTTATCCCAAACGAACAGGGTACTTTTTCCTTGGAACTTTCATCCGTGGCTCAAGGTTTTAGATTTCAATACCCTTTTTCTTCGTGAGAAATTGAACAATAGAAAAATATGTTTGTTGAATCTCCTGGTTCCTTAAGGACTAACTGATTAATTGTGGTCTAGTACCAGGGGTCTCCAACCTTGACAACTTTAAGACTTGTGGACTTCAACTCCCAGAATTCCTCAGCCAGCAAAGCTGGCTGAGGAATTCTGGGAGTTGAAGTCCACAAGTCTTAAAGTTGCCAAGGTTGGAGACCCCTAGTCTAAACTGTCCTCAATTGGAACCTGCTTCAAATGATGCTCTGAAGTAAATTCTAGACAGAGAGCAACAAATTGAGTGACAGTTTTCTTTTTAATGGTCCTATTTCATCTCTTTTGCCCAATCTGGTGCTCTCCAGTTACTATGGGTTGTCCCTCCCGTATGCTGTGGAATCTTCTTCTTCATCCTTCATTCCAAACTGGCTATTTGTAAATCAAATTGATGAGTGGACGTATTCTGCATTTTATAAAAGGGCCATCTTTTGCAAATCAGGGATCAGAAAGAGCCATGATGACTCACGTGGGCCTGATGCTGATCTTGTTGTTATCGATTTAAAGAAAAAAGAAGGGATGTTGCACAACATTAGGGAGCAAAGCAAACATTCCATGAATTTGCAATGAGTGGACGTTTGTCACAGGCGTCCACTGCATTGCTAAATTGCTTGCTTCTTTCTTTCTTTCTTTCTTTCTTTCTTTCTTTCTTTCTTTCTTTCTTTCTTTCTTTCTTTCTTTCTTCTTTCTTTCTTTCTTTCTCTTTCTTTCTCTCTCTCTCTCTCTCCCTTTCTTCCCTCTTAGTTTTTTATTTTTTATTTTTTTATTTTTTTTTTATTTTTTTTATTTTTTATTTTTTTTTATTTTTTAAATTTTAAATTTTTTATTTCTACATTGTTGAAATAATAATTTAACCCAAGCACAATAAACCAGGAACACTAAATAGACATTGAATTTCTAGATTTGGGCCGCTATATTAAATTTGGGCCGCTGATGAATTTTGTGGGACTAATTTTTATAATCCCTTCAGCGAGTGTCAAAACGTCTTTGATGGACCTTCCCCCACCTGACCAGTGGAAGGCATGTTATTTCTGCAAGGCTCAGGGATAAGGATACCGGGCTGTAGTTTTGGCCATTTCCTCACTGCTAACTGCTCCACCGCCAAATTCTTCCTTTTTTTCCCTTGGAAGCAGCCTCGAAGGGCCTGCAATAATTGTCCTGACACTCGTACCAAACTGCATAAGGCTGTCTCCTCCGAGCAATGCAATTGTGCAAATAAAGGCTGCCTGCAGCACCAAGTTCCCCTCACCCCACCGTTGTTTGGGAAGGTGGAAATGAGGAACAGTCAACCATTTGCTGAAACATCCTGCAGCCGAGTGGGAGGGCACCGAGGCCCTGTGGCCCTTTTGGCTGCTTATCTGCGGCAGGGAAGGAGGCAAACTTAAGAACTGAACTGTGGCGTTCAAGGGACTTGTTTGCAGGCAGACAGTTGCCCTCCACTGAGCACCATCAAGGTGAAGCACTCAAATTCTGAAGCAGATATTCTGCAATCAAGGAGAGAAGCAACCTAGAACTAAGGAGGAATTTCCAAACAGTTAGAACAATTAACTGGTATAACGACTTGCCTCCAGAAGTTGTGGATGCTTTTTAAGGTTTTTAAGAAGAGACTGGACAGCCACTTGTCTGGAATGGTGTAAGGTTTCCTGCCCGAGCAAAGAGTTGGATTAGGTCCCTTTCAACTCTGTTATTCTGTTAATTTGGAGTAGAAATGGACAAAACATTGGTTTAGTTAGTCAATGAAGATACCAACAAGACAGCATAGAGAATGCTGACACTGTGGGACAATGCCAGGGTTCTACCTGGAAGGACCTTCAAAGGTTAAACCTTTTTATGTGGAAAAGTTCTTGACTTTAGATCCTGGAAACTCCTGGAAGAGGGGGATGAAAAAGCTGCTTGGAAGACTGCAGAATTGTTGAGTTAGATCACACAGAGGTACAGGTAGTTCTCAACTTTTATGACCACCATTGTGCCCAGAATTTCCGTCGCTAAGCAAGACAGATGTTAAGTCAGTGGTGCCCAATTTTACAACTCTGTTTGCCACGGTTGCTAACTGAAACACTACATTTGTTAAGTGAATCACATCGTTGTTAAATGAATCCAGCATTCCACATTTGACTTTGCTTGTTGGAAGCTGGCTGAGAAGATTGCAAATGGTGATCATGATCTCAGGACTCTGCAACCATCAGAAATACACCTAAATTTTAATCATGTGACCATGGGGATTCTACGATGGTCTAAGTGTGAAGACCAGTCATAAAATTCAATTGTTTCAGTGCCGTTGTAACTTCAACCAGTAACTAGACTAATGGTTGTAAGCCTAGAACTATCTGTAGAAAATTGACAAAAGACTAAATTGCTTAGTTTGCATAGCAAGCCAGACTAGGCTAAAAGAGGGTTGACTAGGTTAACTAGTGCCATGAATTTTGGGGTCTTAGCTATTCTCATAGGGCGCTGTGTGAACTAGGCCCCAATGGCATCTGCCACAAACCACAATGATGCCACAATGATAATGCACACGGTGATATTATCATTCAAACCCTATTGTGCATTTTTGTTCCAACATCTGACACAACAATGGAAATCCCAACATCGGTCTGATGATGTTGCCATGTGCATCTGGTCATCTGCCCACTCACCTGCCATCCTTTTTTGGCCTCTCCCAAGGATGCAGGTGCTAAACTGCCTTCATCCAGGTTGTAAAAATATAGCTGGGAGCCATTATTGAAAGGCCAATAATTTCTTTTTTCTTTTTTTGCATTGGAGAAGCTTAAGGATAAACTGGGTATCTTAAGAGATGCAGCTGCTTAAGATATCCATTTTACTTTTTTCTCCCTGCTTGTTCCATTTTTGGAGTATAGCCCTTGAGCCAAGGCAAATTCTGTGACCCTCCTCCGAGCCATAAAATGGTTTGTTTGCATACAGCATTTGTATGAACGTGACAGCCAGGTTTAGTTCACCTGAATTTAGCTGGCTGCACAGACCCAGCAAATCAGAGCCCTAAGTATTAAAAGGTTGGCTGAAAAATATGGCCTTCCCTAAGCATCTGAGTGCAATAAGAAGTGGCTGCCACAGTATTTCTCAACCTCAGCAACTTTAAGATGTGAGGACTTCAATTCCCAGAATTCCCCAGCCAGCATGTCCACACTTCTTAAAGTTGTCAAGATTGAGAAACACTGGGCTAATGTAACAGGTTTCTTTTAGAAGCCTTCCACTGCTGCGTACCCATGTTTTCCCGAAAATAAGACCCTGTCTTATATTTTTTTGAACCCCAAAATAAGTGCTTGGCCTTATTTTTGGGGAGGTCTTATTATTTTGGGGCGCGTGGAGCAAGATGGGGCTCCTCTTGCTGTCTTACCTGATTTCCAGCTCTGTCTCCCTAACCCTAACCTGAGGAAATAGTGGGGACCAGCTGCGCATGCGTTTAAATATTTTCAGGGAGGGCTTATTTTCGGGGAGGGCTTATTTTGGGGGCAGGGTTTATTTTCGGGAGATGTCGTATTTTCAGGGAAACATGGTACATCCAATGCACGCTTCCCAGTCCCTGGGTATGCTATGCTGACAGAAATCTTTGGGCTTGAGAAGTGTAATGACCCATTAAAAGATAGGACTGTACAGTCAGATATATCCAGGATGCATACTACCCTGTTTTCCCCAAAATAAGACATCCCCTGATAATAAGCCCAATCGGGCTTTTGAGTGCATGGCAATAAGCCAAGCGCTTATTTCAGGGTTCAAAAAAATATAAGACAGGGTCTTATTTTGGGGGAAACATGGTATATGGTAAACAGTAATGTGATTTGAAGCTATTTATTCTTACTCATTAGACCTCACAGTAGGATTCATAAAATTTGTTTCTCCAATTCCACCCCCTCCCCAGGGCAACTCTGCAAGATAATGATTTGTTCAAGGCCAGCGGGTGCAAGTTCCATCTCACCTGGGCAACCCAGTTACTCTGATTTGCAAACTACGGTTTATGAGTTAGCCTAGTATGTGACCTAGGGAGGCTTATTCAATAAATCATTGTTACAACTATGCCTTGGCATGCTGTATGAATGATTAATGACATTTCAAAACATCTTTTGCGATGTAATTTTATATAGGCAAAAAGAACATTAACACAACTACTAGATGGCAGCAAAGAGATATCAAAAAGCCTCTCATTTCTTGAAAAACCCTGAGCTGCCCTCTTAAGGCTGCAAGGAGATATGGTACGATAGCCCCATGCTTAGTTCAGTTACTTCATAGAGGTTCATTTACACAGCATGCTACAAAGAGAAGACCATTCTTTCTGAGTCATAGGAGCTGAGAGTTGGACAGCATATAAATGTAATAAATTATTATGGATCAATGCAGAGTTAGCAAATGTTTAGACTGATTTGGCTTTTTTATCCACCCACTGAATCCTTTTCCAAGAACCTGGAATTGGCAGATATTGTTTGATGGTGTTAAAAGGTATTGTAGCAGGATGTAAGCAGTTCCAGGTAAAGCTGCCTTTTGCAATTGACTGACGGTGATTCTGTCGATGCCGATGGTGTTCAAGTACTCAAGTCAACTCAACCAAGTATTTGAGTTGCCTGGACTGCAAGAGGAGGCAGAAAAGGATTGGAATCACAAGCAACTGTTGGGTGGTGTCATTACCTCCCTCCTTCCAAGTTTGGATCGAGTGGGATTCAAGCTTTGATGGCTACACCTGCCAACACTTCCTGCTGTTGCTATCCATAAGTTCCAGGGATCTTACCAAATAGTCCAGAGAAAGAAAGAGGGCAGAGAGGGTGCCAGGCAAGGCAGAAAATTAGGGAAACTGGAAGAAAGGGGAAGTCTGAAACTAGATGCCCCTGATGAAAATTAGTTGGCACTCCAAGAGGACCGGAAAAAGTCTGCTCATTACCCAATCTCCAAAGCCAACGTTTGAGAGGGCAGTTCTTTGCACCAGCAAAAAGGAAGAAGTGCACGCAGTCATAAAGAATCATTATAACGTAAGAAAACTACATTTCACTCCAAGGGGAATTTTATTGGTGGTTGGGTTTCCCTCTACTTCATCTAAGTGGGAGACTCCAGTTCCTGTGACTCCACTCGTCTGTACTTTGTGAGAAAGGGAACACTATGGGAATAAGGCAGGGGTGAAATGCTCCCAGTTCGGGCGGGCCGGTTGGTCGTCGTAGAGCCGATAGAATCGATAGCGATCGCAGCGAGAGGCTTCCCCCACCCGTCTGGATGCCGCCATTTGGGTTCTTTTACCCTCTCTACCTTGCGCATGCACAGAGGGTAAAAGAACCCACATGGCGGAGTCCAGGTGGGTGGGGGAAGCCTCGCGCTGCGATCGCTGTCGGCTCTATTGGCTCTACGGCGACCAACTGGCCCGCCTGAACTGGGAGCATTTCACCCCTGGAATAAGGCCTTTTTAACCCGAGGATAAAATAATCAACATCTACAGAAAAAGAGAGTTTTGTCTGGTTCTCCTGGAGAGGTGTTGGGGAACATGGGCCACTAGCTCCTGAGGTGTGAAACAGATTCTCTCATTGAATTCAAAGAATTTAAGCCTGAATTTCTCCAGCAAAAGAGCTGAGGATTGAAATTAAGCCACTGCCACCAATCTGCCTGCTTGGTCATAGTTTAATGATGGAAGGAGGAGCTTTTAGGGAGGAAATAAAGGGAGATAGTAGGTATGTAGCAAGAATAATGGAAATCCTGCTCTTTAATATAGTTTCACAATTTACCATCTAGAACACTGTTTCTCAATCTTGGCAGTTTCAAGATATGTAGACTTCAAGTTCCAGAATTCACCAGCCAAGTAAGCTGGCTGGGGAATTCTGGGAGTTGAAGTCCACACATGTTGACGTTGCTAAAATTGAGCAACACTGATTTAAAACAACTTTTAACCTACCACTGTATATATGTACAAGAGAAAGAAAAGGAAAGCTAATAATTACATTTTTTTCCAAGTGTTCTCTGTTTGAATGGCCTTTGTGAAGAAATGCGTTCCTCTTGAAATGTTTGATAGGATTGTATTTATTCAAAATAGCTTGTTTCATCTTTTATCCCAGCCTTCTTCAAGCTCTGGGTATGGTAGGGGGGGGCGCAACAAATCCTGGAATGCTTAGCCAATGGCGTCATTGATCATATTATCTAGGAATGTTGGGAGTTGTAGTCTTACATTTGGAGGTCACTTGGATAAGGAAGGCTGCATTAACCACTAAAATAACAGACACAATGTGGTTTTCTTTTTCCCCCTCCGCTTCTCTGCTTTTTGCATCATATCAAGCATCTGCCCAATGGTAATTTTGTTCAGTTTCCTTTTTCTGGTGAAACTGGAAGGCTGGAAAAAAGTCTCATCAATTTCAGCATGGCCCTCCATTAAAAAATTTGGAAAAAGCCTTGTCAATTTCATTCCCTGTAAAGAAATATCTGTACACACACACACACACACACACACACACACACACACACACACACACCACCACCACCACCACCACCACCACCACCACCACCACCACCACCACCACCACCACCACCACCACCACCACCACCAGAACTGGTGCTCTTGAGGTCTCTGCAGCTCTTGTATTAATTATTTATTTATTTATTTATTTATTTATTTATTTATTTATTTATTTATTTATTTATTTATTTATTTATTATTTATTATTTATTTACTTACTTACTTACTTACTTACTTACTTACTTACTTACTTACTTACTTACGACGGCCTTTATTATATTTTTTGCAAATAAGGCAGTGAACATATACAACACACCTTCCTCCTTCTACATTCCCCACACAATAACCCTGCGGAGGTGGATTGGGCTGAGAGAATGTGACCGACCAGAGGTCATCCAGTAGCTTTCATGGCTAAGGCAGGACTTGGACTCAGAGTCTCCTGCTTTCTAGCCTAGTGCCTTAAAAATTAGGCCAAATTGGCTCTTCCTGCATTATTGTGGAGAATAATATAATTTTGTTAATCAATAGAATTAATGTTGCTATGAAGTGAGAATGAATAATGCTACATTCTACAAAGATCAAAATGTATTAAAATTTAAGCCTGATTTGGATCACTATATACCCATTCCTCATCTTTTAAAAATGCAATATCTAATGCTTTTATTTTGTTTTTAATCTATAACAAGGAGAATTAGAACCAGGGGTGGGTTCTAACTTACCTCGCTGCTGGTTCGCTTCCTCCCGCGCCGCGTGGCCGAGCCTCGTCATCGTGATGTCACCAGCAGGTTGCTACCGGTTGGGGCGAACCAGTCCGAACCGGGGGGGGGGGAACCCACCTCTGACTAGAACCATGAATTTACGATCATTTCATGCTCTATAAGTAAAGCCTAAATTCCTTTTGTAAAAAAGTATTCCAACCAATAAGATCAATTTGAAAAGAGAGCAAAAGGAATGCAGGGCTATATACCCCCTTTTTTTTAATCCTTCCTCTTTTTAAAATCTCTGAGGTTTGGGCCTTCATCAAGAGTTGACTGCTGAATCGCATAATGCAATACCTGTTCCTCTGGCTTAACGTTGGTGTTCTCACACCACAGGATTGCTTCACAGGATTCCGAGATGCAATAGCATTTTGCTCCCCAGTGCTGGATTGTCCTTGCTAAGGCAAAAGGCACTTGCTGCTTTCTTTAATTATATGTTTGGCTTCGATTGCTTCGTTTTTTGTCCTTTATTCTGGGAATGAGTCATGACTGTGTGCAGGTAAATACGGGACTCAGTGAGGGGAACCATGCATTTGGCTTTCAAGGTGGGCATCTTTTACCTAAACAGAGTCTCAAAGCGCATGACGTCTAAGCTCGCTGTGGTCCTTCAGAAGACAATGAGAGCTCAAACTTGCCAAAGGAATGTCAGGGCCACTCCAAGGACGCCATTTAAAGCGCACTGTTTTCATGCCAGACCAAATGACGACACTCACAGCTGCAAAAGATACAGGCGGGGAAAGGATAGGGTGATCTTGGAGAGAAGACCAGTCACTCCCCGATGCTCATCAGGAAGAGAGAAAACTCTCAAGTCTGCTTTACCTCTGTGGGGCCCTTTGGATTTCCTAAGGGAATCACTGCAGGAGGAGAGCTGTGTTAGTCTAGGCTAGGGCAACCCAAGTTTCTTTTCAAACTAAGAGATGTTAGCAAAAAAAGCACACACTTCAGGGAACTTCATACACAGCAGCTGTGCATCTGCCGAAGTGAACTGTAGTTCATGAAAGTTTCTGCTTTTTAATAACAATTGTTAGCCCGAAAAGGGGTTATTATCACGCAAATCCTTCCCAGGAGAATCAAATACTGTCCTGCTTTCCATGCCAGAAAAGTGCCAGAAATATATATATATAGCAACCAGCAAAGGAGAAGATCCTTTTGAAAGGGTGCAGGGTTCCGTGTCATCTCCTGATCTGTGGGTCCTAAGAAGAAATGGATGTCCCAGCCGTCGTGGTGCCTTTTGCTGAAGGAGTGACACACTGAAAAATTCTAACAACATCTATAGGCGTCTTTACTCAATCCTGCCTCTTTTCCATAGCAGAAGGCAAAACGCTGTGCCCAGGAGTGGGGGTGATTGGGTGGGGAGCATGTTAATTCAGGGTTCTAGAGTGCAAAACTAGTTAATCTGAAGCCCCAGAAAATCCTTCCTTCCTCTCTCTTTATTCCTTCCCCCCACTTTCTTTTCTTTTTTCTTTTTAAATAATCTTTATTGATTTTTCTTTTAAAAACAATACAAACATACATACATATATATACAACCCCCCCTTTCTTTTTTGCAATGGCTCTTCGCCATTTGCTACATCCACGTTTGACACAAAATTTATTCCTTACCTCATTTCTGCACCTAACCATCACTAACAGCACAATCTTATGCTGGCTTGTTTTGAAATCTGCTTTATCAGAGGGATAACTGTAATTAGCCAAAAAGCTAATATATTCACATGACGCCCCTGTATCCTAAAACTACCCAAGGAAATGTTAGCCTAAGATATTGTGCAAAAACCTCTGCCCACATAATTTATGGTTCAAGGTGTCAAGAACATTGGGTTATGTCATGCACGATGTTAATCATGGCCAACCATGTCAGGCAAACACAGATCTTGGGTTTCAGCTGCTTTGAGTCGGGTATCTGTCCACCACTCTCTTTAAGCCTGGCACACTCACTCTCATTGAAAACCCAGAAACGATTGCCGAGAGATCAACTTTTCTGACCGGAGCCGGAGCACGGTCGCTGCGCTCCACGGGGACTTCCTTGCGCTGTCAAGGTATTTTAGAATAGGGCAATCCTATCCATGCCTCGTCCGTTGCGCTTGGGACAACGGGGCGCGAAAAGCGCTCCTGTCTTCTTAACAGGAGCGCAAATAACAGGAGCGCATTTGGCTTGGGGAAAACAAAAAAGGATCCTTCTCTTCCCAAACCGGAGGTGCCAAAGAAACTTGGGAACGTGGAATGCGAGAGTCTTCCGTCCGAGCTCCGGATCACCCATTCTGGGTTTGGGAAAACCCAGCTGGGGCTAAGGAGAAAGATCACACGCACACCCAACTTTGCCCCGGCTGCAAAGACGCCCCTCCCCTCGTGGCGAGCCCGGGCCAACCAGCCCTGCTCCCTCCTCCTCCTCCTCGAATAGCGCCGTGGTGTCGCCTTGTTATGAATGGCCAAGGCTCCAGGAGGCACAGACGCTCCGCTTACTTTGAGGTTGGAGCAGCAAGCGAGCCCTCTCCGAGCGCCGGAGCGCACAGCAGCAAGCAGGCAGGCAGGCGGGCGGCGAATGACCTCTCTCTCTCTCTCTCTCTCTCTCTCACAGCTTGCGCTGCTCCGCCCCTATAAATAACTGAGCGCAAAGGAACTTTCCCAAGTCGAGAGACTTTAAGGAGGAGAAGACTCGACACCTACCGCCAAATGGTCCGGAGGAACCAGCCGCGGCAAGAGCGCTCGGCCGGCAGCGGCAGCGTCTAAAGCAACAATTCGCGACATTATTATTATTTTTGGAAGAAGGGGGCTCTGAAGCCCCTTCGCCCGATTTCGGACGGGAGTTTCAGGAGCCGGCAAGGAAGGCAAAGAGGAATCGCCGGCGTCTCCTTCGGTCGGCGCTTGCACCGTCCCCGCCCTCTCGCTCTGGAGGCATTGGAAGGGGGGTCTCCGGTGGCCGAGGTTCCCCTTCGCCCCCCCCGCTCCCCTCCTTTTGCTTTCATGCAACGCCTGGTAGCCTGGGATCAGGCATGCCACCCCCTTCAGCCCGCCGCCTTTAAATCCATGGAAGTGGCTAATTTCTATTACGAGGCGGACTGTCTGGCTGCTCTGAACAAGCTGCACCCCCGGGCGGCGGGGGCCCGCTCCATGACCGAGCTCACCGTGGGGGATCACGAGAGAGCCATCGACTTCAGCCCTTACCTGGACCCTTTAGCATCGCAGCAACAGCAGCCGCCGCAGCAACAGCAGCCGCCGCCTCCTTCCACGGCAGCAGGGGGCAACTTTGAGCCTGTTTGCAGCAGCAGCGGCGGCGGCGGCGGCGGGAGCAGCGGCCAAGATTTCCTCTCCGATCTCTTCTCCGAGCAGGACTATAAAGGCGGCGGGAAGAAGCACCCCGACTACGCTTACATCAGCCTAAGCAGACACAGCCACCACCCGGGCGTCGGACAGAACCATAAAGCCGGGCCGCTGCTGGGTTGCTTCCCGCCGCAGATGGTGGAGACCAAAGTGGAGCCGGTCTTCGAGCACTTGGATTCTTGCAAAGGGGCCCGGAAGGAGGAAAGCGGCGGAGGTGGCGGCGGAGGAGGAGCAGGGCCCGGCCTGGGGGGAATGTCCTCGCCTTACGGCAGCACCGTCCGCTCCTATTTGGGCTACCAGTCCGTGCCGAGCGGGAGCAGCGGGAACCTCTCCACCTCTTCGTCTTCCAGCCCGCCCGGCACCCCGAACCCGTCCGATTCCTCGAAATCCGCCTCGGTCGGAGGAGGAAGTGGCGGCGGCGGCGTTTACCCGGCAGGCCCCGGCGGCGGCGGCGGCAGCGGCAAGAACAAGTCCAAGAAATCCGTGGACAAGCACAGCGAGGAGTACAAGATCCGCCGCGAGAGGAACAACATCGCCGTGCGCAAGAGCCGCGACAAAGCCAAGATGCGCAACCTGGAGACGCAGCACAAAGTGTTGGAACTGACGGCCGAGAACGAGAGGCTCCAAAAGAAAGTCGAGCAGCTGTCCCGGGAACTCAGCACCCTCAGGAACTTGTTCAAACAGCTGCCCGAGCCGCTTTTGGCCTCCTCCGGACATTGCTAGCCTTTTCCCCTCCCCGTTGACCCCGATCAGCTGGACGCCGCTGGAAACAACGCTGTGGTTTGGGCAGGCGGAGGGTTGGGAGAGGCTTCCGGGAAGCAATGAAGCGCGGGGTGTGTATGTGTGTGTGTATGTGTGTGTGAGAAGGGGGGAATCTAGTGGGTGCATCTGCCCGTTTTTTTCAGGACTAGCATGGGGGTGGAAAGAGAGGGAGTCCCGAAGGGGGTTTGCATAAATATATATATAAATATATAAATTATATTTTTGGCCTTTAATTCGCGCTCTTTGATGATGGGAGAATCCTTCCGCCCTAAGCTGCTTGCAATACGACTCCTTCGGCTGGCGGGGGGAGTTCTCTTGGCCTGTTTCTATTGATCTCTGCGCGACTGCATGGAGGAATCCATAGTTTTTCAACTTCCATTATTTTTTTCTAAGAAAAAAAAAAGCCGATACCAAACTCAACATAAGAAGCCATTTAATATCCAATATGATTGTCTTTGCAAAGGGTTTTTTTTGGGGGGTGGGGTGGGGGAGTTTGAGTGCTTAGTGTTATTTAAATTAAACAAATATATATAAGGTAAAGGAGAGAAGAGAGTTCAGAATGATGCAATCTTTTAAACATGGCTGGGAACACCAGCTATACATGATGCAACCTCATGTAACTGTCAGTCATGGATTGAGTAATCTGTTAAAGATGTTCCTACTGGGTTTTTTTTATTATAAAGAATGAACTATTTCTATAAGGAAAAAAAGACGTATGTATATTTTGGGATCTATGCATTCTTGCTACATATGAAGCATTAATGAACAATTTTAATAAAACTTTATTGCTAGGATGGAAAACGAGTTTGTTATTTGTAAGGTGCTGACATCCCTAATATTCTACCTGCTTTTCCTCTGCAGGAGTTGGGAGGGGGGAGGGAATCTGGAGTCAGTAATATAAGTAGGAGTCATCCCATCAATTTAAAGAAAGGAAGATGTCTTCCCGAGCCTTTGGTTTTGAGGGTGTTTAATAAAATCAAATGAGATTTAGAAAAGAATTGGAGCAAAAACCGCTCTGTTCCTTTCTCTAATTCTTAAATTGTTTATGGATCTGAGTGTCACTACAAATCAGGGTGAGATATTGGAAAGCGGTATAACTTTGTGATGAAAAAGATAATGTGCCTTTAACCCAGGGGTCCCCAAACTTGGCAACTTTAAGACTTGTGGATTTCAACTCCCAGAATTCTCCAGCCAGCTATGCTGGCTGGAGAATTCTGGGAATTGAAGTCCACAAGTCTTAAAGTTGCCAAGTTTGAAGACTTCTTTAACCTGTCATTTATCTATTGTGCCTGATGGAGAGAGAATACATTTTATCTGTGCAGCTTACTTAAAAATGGGGGAATATTTAGGTAATTATAATTTTAGAAAGCATACAAATATGTTTCCGCTAATGTGAGTTTTTCTTTATAATAAATCTACATGGGGGGAAAAAATGGAAGAAACTTTTGTAGTTTCTAAGTTTTTCTAAAAAGTCTATAGCATAGGAATTTCAGAAAGCAGGTAGAATGCGGGACTGGATTAGGACTCTCACCGTTATTTTGTCTGAATAAATTCAATCTGCTTCTCAGATCTTTCAGCTTTTAAAGAACAGATGTTATGCTTCTAGGGGTTCACATAATTTGCTTATTAAAAGTCCTGAAAAACTGGAGTAATGCCCTTCCCTTTAGGATAAACTATAGCAAAAAGATGTTGCAGCACAAATATGATCCATGTCTTCCAGCCTAGCATTTGCTGCTTGCTGTATTAAATCAGATGCAAATTGTGTTAATTGCAGCTACAAAGCAGAAGCAATTAACTTCAGCCTTTGGCTCTTTCCAGATTTTCAGTGTTGCCTTACACACCTGTACTACTACTGCTCCCTTTCCCATTATTCTTTTAGTGCTAATGGTTCATGAGTTCTACTGCAGTTAGTGTTGAGGCGACTGCATGTGCGAACGGAGGCTAGGGAACTTACGGTGAAGGCAGTTGTGAATGTGCTCCTGATGATAGCTTGAAGGAATTCGCTGGAATCTGGACATTCCTGCCCTTCTGTAGTTTACTTATTGCATTTATGTCACTTGTAAAATGTTAACAGAGCCTGGAATTCATTGTATGTGTGTGTGTATCTTGGAGGCCTAGATAAAGAAGTTGAACTTACTCAGCATTTTCTCACATACTAAGTTTTTATAAGTACTTCTAGACTTTTCTCGTGAGAGCCAGTTTGACATTGTGAATAGAATAGAATAGAATAGAATAGAATAGAATAGAATAGAATAGAATAGAATAGAATAGAATAGAATAGAATAGAATAACAGAGTTGGAAAGGGACCTTGGAGGTCCCCTGCTTAGGCAGGAAACCCTACACCACTTCAGACAAATGGTTGCCCAACATCTTCTTAAAAACTTCCAGTGTTGGAGCATTCACAACTTCTGGAGGCAAGTTGTTCCACTGATTAATTGTTCTAACTGTCAGGAAATTTCTCCTTAGTTCTAAGTTGCTTCTCTCCTTGTTTAGTTTCCACCCATTGCTTCTTGTCCTACCTTCAGGTGCTTTGGAGAATAGTTTGACTCCCTCTTCTTTGTGGCAACCCCTGAGATATTGGAACACTGCTATCATGTCTCCCCTAGTCCTTTTTTTCATCAGACTAGTCATACGCAGTTCCTGCGAAGGCCATTCCCTTTCTCTTAAACCTAGAAAGGAGGCAGTGGCAAACGTCTTCTGAAAACCTTGCCAAGAAAATTGCAGGGACTTGTTCAGGCAGTCTCTGAAGAATCGGGCCGGACTAAGGGAAGAAAAAAAGATGTGCAAACTCAAGTAGGGTGGACAGAAATCTTTTAACCCTTCTTTTTTAAGCCCAATAGCCTTTTCATAAAAAAAAGAACAAGGAGCACCTCTGAATACATTTCTTCCTGATATTATTATGTTTTAATTAGCAACAGGTAAATGGCCTTACGGAGGAATGGAGTTCGGCTTTTACCTACTACGGTTTTAAGGACCCTCCCAATAATCAATCTCTGCAACCTCCATAGCCTTTTTTCCAGGAATCTCGAATAGGACTAGGTAAGATAGTTTATACTTCTTTCGCTGATTGATGTGACATTTTCTAAGGAGGATATAAAAATGTGTGGGGATTTCTCCACTCATCACGTAGGTTGAGAGCAGGTTGCTGCAAATAACAGGAAAATATATTTCTAGTCTAGGCTAATTAATCCCCTTTCAAAGTACCATGAAATATTTTCTCTTGACCTGGGGTAGCTTTATCCAGTTCAGTTGCTGTTCCTCTTAGACTTTGATTCTGAGAAGTCATTGGCATTCATTAAGTCTCATTGAAACTTACTAGACATCCGGGTTGGTTTTGTGACAGCAAAATACAGTTCAACAGAACTAACTCCAATAAGTAGGATCTTAGGCTCAGTCTGATAATTGAAAAAAAATCCAAAGCCTATGTTGTACATGTAAAATACACTGTGAATGCATTAAAAAAACCCCGTAAATAACACTGCATCAAGCGGTTTGATTTCTGTTAGTTGCAAAAAAAATTTCCTCTGTTAGTTTTGAAAGTTTTCATTTTCATCTTTGTCTTCAGATATTGATTTCCTAGAAACAGAACACAGCCACAAACCAAGAACAGACTGGCTGGTTCATTCTGCCCAGCAGGGTTTTAAGACCAGTATTTCTTGAACAGCAGCTGTTATGCTGCATAGCAAAAATTGTTCAGAATATCATATGGAGGATCTCTATAGGGGTGAAAGCAGATATTTGTTAGCTATACGAAAATCTTTGGCCATACCTAAAGTAACTTTCATGATTGTGGACTTTGGTTGCAATCTGGTTTCATTAAAAATATAAAAAGGGGCACAATCTCAAAAGAGCTTCCTGTTCTATATTCTTTTTTTTAACTGTTCTTAAAAAAAACCCTTGCTTATTTTAGTGTTTTAGACAAGAGTGATACAATAATTTGAGTCCAAAGCATACCACATCATTATTCTTTAGTCTTTTGTGATTATCTCCCACTTACTGAAACTCTTGTGAGCATTGCTAAAGTACAGGTGTCCTATTCCATATGAAGTGCTGTTCATTGAATTTTGTAGATTTGTAATTTGAGTAGAATATTCTGAATTGCAAAAGGCATTCAGATTCTCCAAATTTGATTCTTCAGTTGCAGCAACAGAGTAGTTGCTTCCTTAAAAATAAGTAAAAAAATTACTTATTTTGTTTAGGATGTTTTCTTGCTTCCTTTCATCATTTCCTTAGATCTTGTTTTCTTTCTGTAAGGAGCCTCCAAATAGTTATGAGATAGTGATCCATCATTGTAGAATACCAATATGTGAAGCTACAATGAATGTGCTAGTCTGTTAATCTATAAGATCTACAAAATCCTTTCCTTTTTTTGTACTCTGCGATTGTACCCGGGAATCAACTGTGGAAAAATTTACTAATATGTTTTTAGAAGCGCTTAACTAGCAAATTATTAGAAGCACTGTGGGAGTAGTCTCAAGACAGAATGTGCAAGCAATTAATAAGGCAGTTAATTTATTTGTTATGTTTATGCCTACTTTTGCATTATGGAACAGTATGGCTTACTTATTTATCCAACAAGAAAATGCCTTTTACACAGTAGCAGTTTAGGCAGAACTTGTCTGCTTCCCTGACTTAATTTTCAGCAACTCAAGAGATGTCATCACTGTCCACCACCATTTTAACTTTTGAGAGAGAAAAATTGGCCTTTTATTCAAATGAATAAAATAAATGTGGCTGTCTGATCTTCTGCCTCCCGAGTAAAATCCAGAAAATATCAGTCTCTTATCAGTTGATTTGTCTATTTTAGTATAACTGATATCCCTAGTATTTGACTGTGAAAGCAACAGAAAAACTGTGTACATGGAGTGGAGTGATTGTGTTGAAAATGTATTATAGTCGTTCTCTTGTACAATCAATGTTTGCAGAGCCATAATTCCTTAAATAAGAAAAATATTTGTAATTAAATGTGAATTTTGGCTTCAGTCCGCTAATCTGAAACAAATTATTGTTCTTTGGTCAATAATCCAAAAAACAAGACGCAGGAATTAAAAATGGAGGGAAAAGCAGATAGAACCAAGCACAATTCTTAAAATTAGGCAGTCCTTAAACATTTGGAAATCAGTTTACAGAATGGCTTTAGACTTTGAGAATATGGGATTGGGCATATGTTTAATAGTCTGAAATAAACCAAAACTTATTGTTTTAAGTCTGCTTAAATAAAGCACTATTTTATTTCACTGTTTAACGCTTGAGTTTTTATATGGTAGCAGTGAAAGTTATAGGTTACTTCTGAGTGTTGTCTTACCATTTTAGTGTCTTATCATTTTACAAAACTCTCCAAAATAACAATGACAAAAAGAGGGTTAGAAGTGCAACGTAGTTCGTTTAATCTTGTAAAGTTTACCATGCACGATTTTGTTTTTGTTTAAAGCATGCTCATGATTACCAAAATATGCATCAAAATAATAATGAGGTAAAAAATTTTTTTTAAAAAAAATCTGATTTATCACACAAAGTAACATTTTAGGCTGAATACTCAATTGCCTGTACAACATGTGCGCTTGTACATATATGATCCCATAATATTGTTCAGATGTGATGTAGAAATTCCAGGATTTGGGAGAACCAGGCCAATAACCTCACTGGCCGTCAGTTTGAAAGACTTCACGATGCTGTGGTGGGATGATATCAGGCAACACCTATTCAAGATGGAACCTGTTTGATTGGTTTGAGCAACTAGAGAGGGGCCTGTTCAGGTCCGTAAGTGCAGGCCACGTTTATTCAGAGGTAGCCCTCGACTTACAACAGTTCATTTAGTGACAGTCCAACATTACAATGGCACTGAAATAAGTGAGATTTGAGCATTTTTCACACTTAATAACCATTGCAGCACCTCCATGGTCACGTGATCAAAAATCAGACGCTTGGCAACTGACTCGTATTTATGACGGTTGCAGTGTCCTGGGGTCATGTGATCCCCTTTTGTGACCTGACAAGCAAAGTCAATGGAGAAGCTAGATTCACTTAACAACCGCGTCACTAACTTAACAACTGCAGTGATTCCCTTAACAACTGTGGCAAGAAAGGGCGTGAAATGGGGCAAAATCCACTTAAGAAATGTCTCGCCGAGCAACAGAAATTTTGGGTCCATTGCAGTTGCAAATCGAGGGATACCTGCTATTTTATTTGAAACATTTATATAGCTGCTCCTCTTTCAGCCAGCTCTGGGTGACTCCCCATTACAGACCCCTGCAATAGGCTCTACTCTTTGCAACGCCTTATCCCATATGTGAGGATAGCCCCTTCCTCTTGTATTTAGAAAGCAAATTAAATCCACGTTATTCCAGAAGGTGTCCAACCTTCTGCCTCTCACATATTTCATTTGTATGGACTTTGGCATATGATTTACCTGGGTTGTATTTTCACTGCCCCAAATTGTGGTTGATTGGGGCAAGTTACAAACACAGTAAGTAAATAAATATCCATTCAACTCAGTGGATGACCTTGCTCTAAATCTCTAAACACGAGTGTCTGTGGGGGGGGGGGGGAGGTTCCAGTTTATCATTAATGTCTTGAGGAAAGATTGGATCTGCATTTTCAAAAAGGCATGCTGAGTCTTGCACGGTGTCGTGTCACGATCGACACATTGAAAATCGCAAGCTTGTGTCTTCAAGTGAAAGGTAGGAGTCAGTTTTCATGGGTAGTTCCTGGGGTTTCCACTAAACTGGTACATGCCGGTCTGGTCACCTGGGCTGTGATATTAATTTTATTTCTTTCTTTATTTTATTTGTGAGATTTATATACCGCCTCACAGTGCAAGCACTCTCTAAGCGGTTTACACCAGTAAGCAATGTATATTTACATTGCCCCCAAACAATCTGGGTCCTCATTTTACCTACCTCGGAAGGATGGAAGGCTGAGTCAACCTTGAGCCGGTGAGATTTGAACCGCTGACCTGCGGATCACAGTCAGCTAAAGTGGCCTGCAGTACTGCCTCTAACCGCTGCGCCACCTCGGCTCATTATGGTGAATTATCACAGCTATCCATTCTCCTGGGGAACGGAAGAGCATGAGATGGTTAGATGGTGTCATCAACACAATGAACATGAATTTGGGCAAACTCTGGGAGACAATGGAGGACTGGCGTGCTCTGGTCCATTTGCTGAAAGTCAGACATGACTTACTGAACAACAAAAATCCATTCTCCTAGGACAGGGGTAGGCAAAGTTGGCTCTTCTATGACTCGTGGACTTCAACTCCCAGAATTCCTAAGCTAGCATGATTGGCTCAGAAATTCTGAGAGTTGAAGTCCACGAGTCATAGAAGAGCCAACTTTGCCTACCCCTGTCCTAGGAGAGCAACCATGCACTTGGACAACCTGGGAGAAGCAGCCCTTTCTTTCCTCTGGATGTGTGCTACTTTCAAACAATTTCATCAGCTGTGTTCCATTTGACAATCACTCTGCAAGATCACTGTATAATAACTTTAGCTAGAAGTGCCACAATACTCTAATCTGGTATATGGTGGATATCTTGAAATCAGTACCTATAAATTAGCTAACCTTGTTTGCATCCTGTTGCATCATACCGTGTTTCCCCGAAAATAAGACCCTGTCTTATATTTTTTTGAACCCCAAAATAAGCACTTGGCCTTATTTTTGGGGAGGTCTTATTATTTTGGGGCGCATGGAGCAAGACAGGGCTCCTCTTGCTGTCTTACCTGATTTCCAGCTCTGTCTCCCTAACCTTAACCAGAGGAAATGATATTTTCGGGGGAGGGCTTGTTTTTGGGGAAGGGTTTATTTTCGGGGGAGGGTTTATTTTCAGAGGAGGTCTTATTTTTAGGAAAACATGGTACTTCCTTCTTCAGAGTACATCTTTGATGTATTGAATGGATTTATTTATTTGTAGGCCAGAGAAAATGTGTTAAAATTGAGTCAAATAAATAAGAGAGCCTTTGCACGTCTTGAGGTACCCTGTTTCCCCCAAAATAAGACATCCACTGATAATAAGCCCAATCGGGCTTTTGAGTGCATGGCAATAAGGCCAAGTGCTTTTTCAGGGTTCAAAAAAAATATAACACAGGGTCTTATTTTGGGGGAAACACGGTAGTATGACAATTATGCCCACTCCTGGAACAGGAGGCCCTATTCACTGTCACCTATGCCTATGTAACTACCTGCTTAGATTATAGTAATATGCTCTGCATGAGGCTGCCCCTGAGGAGCATTCAGAAATTTCAACTAGTGCAAAATTCAGCTGCATGGGTAATAAATGGTGCCGGCTACATGGCACATGTAACATCACTACTCTATGAGGTGCACTGGCTGCCAGTGTATTTCTGGGTGCAATTCAATGGTTGTTACATTTAAAGCCCTGCATAGCTTGGGTGTGGGCTACCTAAAGGA
Organism: Diadophis punctatus similis; assembly: GCA_023053685.1. NCBI lineage: Eukaryota > Metazoa > Chordata > Lepidosauria > Squamata > Dipsadidae > Diadophis > Diadophis punctatus. The sequence continues at coordinate 12,284,328 of JALIGW010000003.1, read as the reverse complement.
CGGTCTTTCCAAGAATTTCTACCTGTCCAGCGGAGGGTTCTGGTTATTTTCGCTACCGGTGCGCATCGCAAGCACGCGCAGAAGTGAACTCGCGTTCCATCAGGCGATTTCACTTCCGTGCATGCTTAGGACGACATTACAAGCCAAAACACAGCTGAGGTACTTTTCAGCTGTGCTTCGAAGGAAGAATAAAGGTCGGTATTTAAACAAGGGCGGGTGGGAAGGCTTTTTCCCGACAGCTCAGGATGCGGAGAAGCGCCAGAAAATGACATCATCGCCGGGCTCCTACCGGAGCTGAGCTCCACACCGCACCGGTAGGAACCCACCACGGTACCTGTCCAATCTAATCAAACAGAATGGATATGCTGCAAATCCCATCAGCCAAAGATTGTTGACTGACAGGAACTAGAACAGAGGTCTTCAAACTTGGCAACTTTTAAGACTTGTGGACTTAGCTGGCTGGAGAATTCTGGGAGTTGAAGTCCACAAGTCTTAAAGTTGCCAAGTTTGGGGACCCCTGAACTAGAAGATGAGCTTTCTCTGCTGCATCCCCCTACCTTATGGAATATTATCCCCTCGGATATTAGAATGGCCTAACCCTGTAGGGCAGTGATGGCGAACCTTTTTTGGCTCGGGTGCCAAAAGGGTGTGCACGCGAGATAGTGTGCACGTTCGTGCCCACACCCATAATGCAATGCCCTCCCCCAGCGCATGCGCACAATCCCCGCACTGCCCCTCACGCATGCGCATAACCCCCCACACTGCCCCCCGCGCATGTGCACAGGCCTCACTGAAGCCTCCGGACTTCCGGTAGGCCTGTTGGGCCATTTTTCACCATCCCCAGGGTTCAGGAGGCTCTCCTGAAGCCTGGGGAGAGCAAAAACGTCCAAAAAGAAGGCCAAAAATCAGCTGACTAGCGTGCAAATGCACGCTGGAGCTGACATAGGGCAACGCCTCGCGTGCCCTCAGATATGGCTCCACGTGCCACCTGTGGCACCCGTGCCATAGGATCACCATCACTGCTGTAGGGTTTTCACAAACTTTAAAAACTTGGTTATATACCTGGGGCTGGGGCTTGGAATGTAATGTGTTAAGGGCCCTGTTACTTGACTTTACTTTTAGTTGATTAATCATCATGGCTTATTGTTTTAAATTTTTTAACCATTGTTTTAAATTGTCACTTGGTGACAATTCTAAAACTCTAAAAAACTAAAATCCAGAGTCACTTTGTTGAATTCAACAGTTATACAGAATGAATGAATGAATGGATGGATGGATGGATGGATGGATGGATGGATGAATGAATGAATGAATGAATGAATGAATGAATGAATGAATGAATGAATTCAGAAGCTAGTCAGTTTCCTGGTGGTGGCAAAATCTTCCATAGCAATGTTTATCATCTTACTGGGGGTTTTCTTTTGGGGCCTTCATTTCCCATCTAACAATTATATACGGAGAGAAAATGAAAAATCCTAACATGGAATGATATACACGTTGTTACCAAGCCATTGTTGGTTTAAACTTGGTTTATTAAATAAGCTGCAACCTGCATTTCACAACATTCTGATTCATAAACCACAGCATCAAACTAAAATAGCAACACCCTCATGCAAAACCAGACACACTACATTTTGGCCAGCACAATGTGAGAACTTGGTTTTTGAGTAAATCTGTCACCCACTGGAAAAAGGCCAAACTTTAGGGCTTTAGAAGAATCCAGAACTAATCCACGAAAGGAAGCAAGAGCAGGAAGCCTGGGAAGAAGACATCCTAAGCTTCAGAACCAAACTGCTTATCTTCTCAGCCTGCCCACTTTTTTTAAAAAAAATTGCTCTCGGATAAATAAAGCCAGACAGAATATATGCTAAAGTGGGCCAAATATTCAACGGCGCACAAAGGGATCAGCAAGGTTTATTTACAAGTGAAGATTAGAATTTCTTAAGGTGTATCTCAGATGATGATTAGCTTGACTTTAGAGAAGAAAGACCTCCAGGGGAGAGCACATTAAAAACGTTAGTACCGCCCCCTCCTTTCATTGACCTCTGGCAAATTGGCACTCACGTTGCACATCAGATGCACACGGAAAAGATGTGAACATGGCTGGATCTCCAGTGTGTCCCCTGGCAAGGTTGCCTCCACCTTTGGAAAGGCAATTTGTATACTTCCAAAATGAAGAATGAGTTCATCGGTCCACCTGAAGGGGAAAAGGTGGTTAGATCATTCCTTTGTCGGCAACATGCAGAGAAGAATGGCTGAGCTTATCCGCCATTTGTGTGGTAAAGGTGAAAAGCATGGGAAAACCAAGAGCCAGTTGTTCCTGCAGGGAGCTGTAGTAGCGTGCAAGCCACTGAAATGATCTCAATTGAAAGGAATGTGTGTGCAGCTTCGTATAGAAGGTTACATAATTTGGTTTTATTTTTGTTGAGGTTGGGAATTAAAAACAAAACAACAGTTGGCATTTTGGTCTTATGTCTATACACTGAAAAATCAGCACTACTGGTTTCAGCAGATATAACTTCATATAACTTATTAAAAAGTAATTAGTTTCTTTGTGGTTCAATGAATTGCTTGTAAGCTATGGTTTCTGTTTAGCACGTAGTGTAAACCTAGCAACTTTGGTTTATTTAGTAAACTAGGTTAAGCAATGAACATAGCCCAGTGAGGTACCTAAAATAATTTCTGAGTAAGCATGATTTAAGACAGCAATCTATATTTGCAGCCCTATATAGGCTCACTATGGAGTAACTTTGATTATAGCTGCAGATTTATTCGATAATATTTACTGGTGGGGTGGTGGGGAACTGAATAAACACCCATTGTACTGAAGTGATGAGAATGAAAATAATAGAAGTCATATCCAGGGTTAATGCTAACAATAATGCAGTTAGGTTACATTTAGAAGTACATCTTTGGCAAATTAAAGGATTTTATTCTGGTTCTGAAAAAAATACCATAGATCCAGGATAGGATAGAGAAAAAATGATGTTCTAGATCAGGGCTGTCAAACTCCCAGCCCGCGGGCTGGATGCATCATGCGCTGGCCCCGGCCACACCCGGTTTAGTGAAGGAAGAAAAAGTTCCGATACATTATGTGACGCTGCCATGACGCCGTAAGTTTGACACCCCTGTTCTAGATGGTAGTGATCCTACAGGTATAATATTAGACTGGAATATTGGCTTACCAATTCACAGAAACAGAATCAGTCCCAGTGTACACCTTTTCCTTAGTAATATCAACTTGACATAGAATGGTGGTAGCAGCAATGTAAATCATCGAATCAAGGTTCGATAAATTATCAGTGATTGCAGACATCAGTATAATGAATGATGCACCAATGTAAAGAGGGGTGGCAGTGGGAAACTCCAGCTGCCAGAGATCTGAGCCTTGGAATCTAGTTCCTGAATTTCATGGCACAGTATTCCTGGAAAACTCGGATCAACAGTGGCCAATTGCAGGTTCTACTTTGAAAAATCCCAGTGTACTTGCTACCTAATGATCCTCTCTTTTGATCTGGGTTGGGCGAGCTCTATTATGTAGATGGTAGAGGGTTTGGCCTCAAAATACAAATTCTCTCTTGTGAGAACCTTGTGGGTGGTGAACCAAGCCAAACCACTTGACATGAGCAGGATTTCCCGCTCCCTTTTGGCTTCCTGCTCCCATACCTTTTCCAAGGCAAATGTAAGAGAGACCAGCCCTTTTTCTTTTCTTTTAGTCTCTATTCTGGAGCATCAAGGTATTTTGATACTTAGGACAGAACAGAACCTTTCAGAAGAAATTAAAATGATTTTGCCTATCTGTAGGCTGAATGCATAAACCTTGAGTCCTTCCTTCCAGAAGATTTATCTTTCTGACTCATGGCAAAGATTAAGGGGATAAGGTAACCTAGAAAAAAAGACACAAACGGGTACTCCAAAATTATTTGGGGGGAAAAAGAAGTGGGAATGATAAGTGTTTTGACCTCTGTGTATCCGTGAGATCAAATAGTCTTGCAAAAGAAACTTTCTGCAACAAAGCAACATAAACACATGCTGTAAACAATTTTTTTAAAAAAAATATAAAACAGGTTTACCATATGGAATTTGAACGAGAGCGTGTTTTATACTGCTGATTGTCCACCTAATGGTTATTTGGACTGCCCTGTTAAAATACTGCTTTGTAATTAAAGTCTAAAGCAGTGGCCTTGGGAGGATGGAGAATGTTAAAACAGGCAATATGGCTGTATCCAACAAGTCCAGTTTCTTTTCAAGGAGCACCAACAGGCCTGATTACCGTATTTTTCAGAGTATAAGATGCACCGGAATATAAGACGCACCTTAGTTTTTGGGGAGGAAAATAGGGGGAAAAAATCTGCCTACCAGGTATTCATCTGGCTAGCATCCTTAGTCTGGTCAGCTTCAGCACATTATTTTATCCCCTGGTTAGGACTTAAAAAAACCTTCTTCGGAGAGAGTAACAATGAAAGAGCCTGCAAGCCAGTAAGAGCTGGGAAGATCATTAGCACTTGGTTAGGCTAGAAAAAAACTTATTCGGAGCAAGTAGAGCAATGAAAAAAATTCTGCAAAGACTTAAGGCTGGAAAAACATTCTTCGGAGAGAGTAACAATGAAAGAGCCTGCAAGCCAGTAAGAGCTAGGAAGATCATTATCACTTGGTTAGGGCTAGAAAAAAATTTATTCGGAGCAAGTAGAGCAATGAAAAAAACCCTGCAAAGACTTAGGGCTGGAAAAACATTTTTCGGAGAAAATAACAATGAAAAAGCCTGCAAGGTAAGAGCTGGGAAGATCGTTAGCACCTAGTTAGGGCTGGGAAAAAAGCTCTGGAAAAAGCTACATTCAGAGTATAAGACGCACCCAAATTTTCAGCCACTTTTAGGGAGGAAAAAGGTGCATCTTATACTCCAAAAAATACGGTATGCAGTGGTAAGCCACTGGGTTTCAAAATCGATGTTTTGTCTTTATCTGGGGCGATGGGGGAGAAGTATATTTGAGTGGCTTTTTCATGCTTTTCAAACACCCCCACCTCTTTTCAGAAGATACTGGGGATTTAGATACATCAGAAGTCAAGTTAGCCTCCATGCAGATAGAAATATACTTTCTATCTAGAAATATACTTTTCTATATGTTTTTTTTCACTGAGTGACTGGATCCCATTTTGTTTGTTGTTTATTATTAGGCTTTTGTTGTTGTGGCCTGTTGTTAGAGTAGGTAGGTATTGGGTAGGGCCTAAATGGAAACAAACAATAGAAGTCCTTCCACCTAATTCAAGTCCATACAAGAGTAGAGGCCATATGCTCTTGGGGCTGATCTCTATGCTTGGGTTGCCTCAGGGTGAACAAAGGCCATCCCTATTTCTCGAGAATGAAAGTACGTTGCTTATCATTAAACTCGGTTTACTTTTTGTTGCTTCATATATTCTATGAATTCAGACTGATTTGATTAATGAATGGGTCAGTATATTGTGCAAGTCCAAAAATTAATGATTCAAATGTGATGTTGAATGCAACTAAAATCTACAGACATGCATGCATAGAGTTTACCCATAGGAATAGAGACTGGAATACCTCTTGGATGGAAATCTCTGTTTACATCCTTGAGTAAATACAGAGGATTCTTTCTCTGGTCATCCAACATGACATCATGAGGAAATGTTCTTCTATGGGTGATACATCCAGGGGGTGGCCCGACCCCCTCTCTCCACAATATTCCCTTAGTGGATAATTGCAATGGATGGGTGAGTTCACAGGCTGACAGGTTGAAATTCAAGTTAAAATAATAAAATGGAAGAGTTGAAAGGGAATCTGTTTAAACACCTTGAGTAAAGCAGGGACCGCCATTACCCGAGACAGTTCATTCTACTCTTACTGCTAAGACATGTTTCTAATGTCCAATTGAAATCTACTTCCTAGTAGTATAAGACAGGGGTGGGTTCTAATTTCTTTTACTACCAGTTCTGTGGGCGTGGCTTATTTTGTGGGTGTGGCTTGGTGGTCATGTGATGGTGGGTGAGGCTTCATGGTCATGTGACTGGGTGGGCGTGGCTAGGTGGTCACGATCCTAGTTCCCCCTAGAGGATTCCTGCATCCGGACCTTTTGCAACCTCCCAAAGGATTAAAGGAAACCAGATTAAAGGAAACAGCTCTGAACCCTTAAGGCAAACCAAATACAAGTGGTCCTTGCTTAATGGCTTAGCAAGTGTTCAAATTTACGACTGACCTCCCCAGAGCTACTTGACCTGTTTTTGGAGTTTTGACAGCCATATGCATGCACGCATGCGCGCGCGCACACGCACACGCACACACACATATTTATGACCAGTTACAACATCCCACACAGTCATGTGACTGAGGTTTTCTATGTTTTTGCCAGTTTCCAACAATTCCTTCTGATTTCCATTTAAAAATGCCCATTGGGGAAAATGGACTTGTTTAACAACCACAGTGTTCGCTTAATGACCACAAGGTTCATTTAACAGCCATGGTGTTTGCCTAACTCAGGGGTCTGCAACCTTAAATACTCAAAGAGCCATTTTTCTATTTTCTTTTAAACAGGTATCTCTCTCTTGTCTCTCTTTCCCTTCCCCCCTCTTCTCTCTCTTTCCCTCCCCCTCTCTCTGTGTCTGTCTCTCTTCCCCTTCCCCTCTCTTTTCTCTCTCTCTCTCCTTTCCTTCTTTCCTTTCCTTTCCTTTCCTTTCCTTTCCTTTCCTTTCCTTTCCTTTCCTTTACTCTCCTCCCCTCCCCTCCATTCCCTTCCCCCCTTCCCTTCCCCCCTTCCCTTCCCCCCTTCCCTTTCCCTTTCCCTTTCCCTTTCCCTTTCCCTTTCCCTTTCCCTTTCCCTTTCCCTCTTCCCTTCCCTTCCCTTCCCTTTCCCCTCCTTTCCTTTCCTTTCCTTTCCTTTCCCCTCCTTTCCTTTCCTTTCCTTTCCTTTCCTTTCCTTTCCTTTCCTTTCCTTTCCTTTCCTTTCCTTTCTTTCCTTTCCTTTCCTTTCCTTTCCTTTCCTTTCCTTTCCTTTCCTTTCCTCCTCTCCTCTCCTCTCCTCTCCTCTCCTCTCCTCTCCTCTCCTCTCCCCTCCCCTCCCCTCCCCTCCCTTCCCTTCCCTTCCCTTCCCTTCTTTCCTTACCTGAACCCGGGTGAGGAGCTGCTCCTCATCTCCTGCCACTTGGGGCTTGGAGCGGTGAACCGCATCCCAGAAGCACTATAGAGAAGCAGCCGGAATCAACCCTAGCTTTGCTGTCCATTGCTAGATTGGCCATCTGCAAACTCTCGTCTCTCGAGGACCCCAGCCGAAGTTTCCCGCACCGCTTCAGCGAGTGCTCCTTGAGAGATGAGACTTTGCAGGGGGCCGATCTAGCATCTGCAATGGACAGCAAAGCTAAGGCTAACCCCGGGTGCTTCTCTCCACTAGCAGGTGGCCAAGCTAACTGCCTAAAGGACCCCAGCCTGGGAGTCAAAGCACTGAAGCATGAGCGGCACAGGAACTTCATCCGGGCTCTTTGAGAGAAATGAAAAGATTTCTCTGTGGACCACCAAAATTTGTTGGTGACCACTGTTCTAAACTGCATCCAGCAGATTGCTGGCTTACTTGCTCGGCTGCTCGCCACCCACAGCACATAGGCAGCAAAAGAAACCACCATCTCCTGCCTCTATGCATTGAGGCGGCCAAGCAGCAGTGGGAAGAGCACGGACCTCCTGATGCAGGAAGGGGCTGCCAGCGATGCCCTCAGGTGAAAATGTTGTGAGCGGGGAGGCTCAACCCCCCCCTTAGGAGCCTCAGTTTACTCATGAGCATCATTGGCCTTTCTCCCTGCCTCCCCCTGCCAATGTTGTTCATGAGTAAACTGCAGCTAGGATCCCCCGTGTGCTTCCCTCGCAGGCCAGACCAGCTGGGGGCGGTGGCGGCAGGTGAAAGGGGAGCTCCAGGTGGTGGTGGGCAGGGTGGGCGGCCCTCGGGGCCCTGGGAAAGCGCAGGTTTTCTGGATGGGACTTACACAAAGCGCTGTGCTGTGAAATACTCTCTCTCCCAGGCAAAAGCAGCAGGGGGGAGAAGCAGCAGCCACTGGCCTGGAGAGCACATGATGGAGCCCTCCACTTGTTCTCTGGCGACCTGTTTTCTCTCCCCTGCTCTGTTGCTGGGAGAAAGAGAGAGTCTTTCGCAGCACAGCTCTTTGGGGACCCATCCAGAAAGCCAGGCACAGAAAAAACAGCTAGGTTGAAGGCCAGTACTTTCAGCGCCCAGGAGGAATGCTGGTTGAATGCAAAACCCATATATTTCTAATCCACCTGTTTATACAACTTTGCAATTTATTCCATAACATGGAAGCTTTCTGCTGCCACTGATGTGATACTCCCGCTTCTTTCAGAACTCAAGGTACAAGTTTCTATATTGGAGAGTTTCCTAACTTGCATCTTACCATAGCTCAAACATGTTCCAGCAGTCACAGCCTTCTGCCTTCCTTTGATCATCAGTTTGCTCCCTTTGATCCCCATGGGTAATGAGTAAGTCTAGTTCTTTCAAACAGGGCTTGTTTCCTGTACTTGCCAGTTTAGCTTTTTAAGAGAATTCATCCTGACTAATAGCTGATAGTGGGCAGGTAAAGAGATGCAGGAAGTGAAAGGCCCCTGCCTCTGAATATGGCCCTATCATCCATCAGTTGCTGAGGGGGGGTGGTTATGTTTAAATAACGCAGAAGTTTAAATATGCGCAGAAGCAAAATTGACCCCAAATCATCGAAAATCACCGAAAAAAATGGCGACGCGTTGGGTGGACCGGCAGAGAGGGCTCCGGAGCGGTTGCACAATCCGCCGCTCCCTACCGGAGCTGCGCACCGGGCAGCTCCGGCAGGAACCCACCTCTGTGTCCAAGTACAATGTCCGAGGACAAGGCAAGTTCCATTTTTTCCCCTGCTACTCACGTGGCTTTTGAGACAAAGTTAATTTTCTGAGCAGACTGACATGGCTGATGAGGGAAAGACACGGCTAATCAGCTTTTCTTGCAGTTTCCTGCCTCAAGTAGATGGTCCCACAATGCTCACTTATCAGGAGATATTTTCCTGCTTTTCATTTTACTATATTTCAGCATATCCAATCATCAATATATAAATGGCAATGAAAATGGGTGTTATACACTATGGCTTCAGTGACAGATAGACGTGGCTATAAGTGACTTTGGACCAGTGGCCAAACTGAGGCATTGGAGTGGGTAACTCATTCTCGAAAGCAGCTTCTCTCCTTGAGGACCTCATTTTAAGGACCTTTCAGGGAATGGCTCAAAACACCCCTTACAATCATAGACTCTTATAATTTATCTCAGTGTTTAATTTTGAGGTTCTCCCCAATAAAGCTTTGAAGTGGGCATTCAGCTCCACTTTTTCCCTCTGACCTCCTCACCACCACCCTTTGCTTGGAAGACTCCCTATGAAAGATGCCATTGCTGGGAAGAAAGAATAAGATAGCAGCAATGTGGCAACAATAGGAGTCTTCAGTATGACCAAGGATTTAGCGAACAACAAGGAGAAGGGCAAGGAGGCGTTGGAGAAAACCAAGAGCCTCCTTTGGGATGTGGGCTTTAGTCTTTCCACAATGAAAGACACTCTGCAGACTACCAGAAGTTTGGCAGGATTATTTTTGGCAGGAGTTACGGAGAGAGAAGGAAAGGTTAATCACTACACTACTTTACTGCATGCCATAGTGCTACTGACCTTTGTGTCTGCTTTTTTTACTGTTTGAATGATATTCACAAAACTGTAAGTGACATGTCTGAGTTGGCCCATGGATGCAAGTAGCTGGATTTGCTAATATTTATTATGTCCTTGTATAAACCAGAGCAATAAAATCAAGAGATATTTCTAGTATCTCAAACCACTTCATTCACACAGCACACTTAATTTAGTTCCTTGGTTAACCCCTTGTTTCAGCTTAGTACATTCAAACAACTAACTAAAATGGGTTGGGTAGGCGGAATTTGTTAAAATACAAAAATCCTAATCAGGATTAGCACCAATATGATTTGCATCTGGTGCATACAATTCAGGGGTGAAATGCTATCGGTTTGGCCCGCTTCGGGAGTACCTGTAGCGACAGCCGCCGGTGGCTTGGAGAACCAGTAGCTGTGGCCACGCGAGGCTCCACCCGCCCACCCGGACATCGCCATTTTCTTTTTTTTAACCCTTTGCGCATGCGCAAAGCCTTCTGCGCATGCGCAGAGGGTGAAAAAGCACATACGACAGTGGCACGCACAAAATGCAAAGCATGCGAAACACAAAGCTCTTCAGGCAGGCGGGGGGAGAATAAGATCAATCCCCCCATGTGCGAATGTTGGTATGTTTTTGTTTTTAAATTTTTGTAATTCTTTTAATCATTTGTGTCGTTTTCTTAATAAATTGTTTTGTATTATGTTGTACGCCGCCCTGAGTCCTATGGGAGTGGGTCGGCATACAAAAACAACCAAATAAATGAATGAATGAATGAATGAACGAATGAATGAATGAATGAATGAATGAATGAATGAATGAATGGATAAATAAATAAATAAATAAAATGCGCAAAGCGCGCGCTTCCGAACCAGTAGGGAGGGTAAGTAGATTTCACCGCTGATACAATTGTTAGGTCATTAACTGATCTGGGCTATGTGAATGCTTAGAAAGTTTGAACCCAGCCTAGGAAAGGCTGACTCAAACTCTGGATCCTACAGGTATTCACAATTACTGCTAGGTCGTCAAATATTTTATTTTTAGAAGAAGGAAAAAACAAACAAACCCCGAATTGGTAGAGAAACTTCCCTGACTTCAGGATACAGAGCAATTAATTTATTTTTCCTTTCATGTTTCAAGAGCACCGCCCAAGGAAGAGTTTTGTAGACCTTGAAAGTTTAGATATCCTTGCAAGGTATTGAAACACCTTGAAAGGTATTTGAAAGGTATTTCTAATGAAAGATCTACCTCCTTGCTTGTTTTAGGGCCTAAAACATTGTTTCCCAACCTTGTCAGCTATTTTGGCAGTGGTTTGTTCTCAGAGCTTGCTGCTTGGCTCCCGGACATTTCCTTACCAAGCTAGGTAACATCTTCGGGGGGGGTGGGGGTTCGGGTGAAGCGTCTTGTTTGGTATCTTCTCTGTTTATATAGGTCCTGTGTGGTGTTGAGATCAGTTGGTCATGTGACTGATGTTTTGCAAGATGTGAAATTCAATTGGTGAGGGGGAATGGGCGGTTCCATTGTTGATTGGTTGTTCGAATGGTCCATTTCCTTATAGGTGTCTATACTGGTTCTAAGTCAATGTGTTTGTTGATGGATCCATTTGTAGAGTGCCAGGTTTCAATGCATGACGAGTTTTGGCATGGCCAATGACTTCAGCTTTGTCCCAGTCTAACTGGTGTTGTTCATTGTCGATGTGGATGGAGATCAGGGGCTTCTGGTCATGCCATTTAACTGCCAGCTGGTGTTCATGAATTCTGGTTTTAATTGTCATCCTGTTTGTCTAACATATTACTGGTTACAGTTGTTGCAATTGATCTTGTATATTACATTGGTGCTTCCTTCCTTCTGTGTTCTGTCTTTGATCCTTGTTAGTTCTTGTCTGAGTGTAAATGTGGATTGGTGAGCTATTGTCAACTCTCCTGGCTGGATAATTCTGGGAGTTGAAGTATACTTATCTTTAAGGTGCCAAGATTGAGAATTTTCTAAATTCTCTAAAAGGATGGTGCAGAACCTTTGGGAGGAGGGCAGACTCACCATTTCCTCTGAGAACACATCGAAAGTCATATTATTAAAAAAATAAGTGGGGATAGGATGAAATCAATACTTGATTTAATTGATGTCTGTGGAGATTCTCAGTCATCCAGGTCATAGTTGTCTCAAAGTTGTTTTTTTTTTCATTAAATTAAATACACTGAGGAAGACATTACTTTCCCCCATGTATCTGATCATTTTCACATTCTGTTCCACTAAAATTTACAGTTCAGCAGCAACTTTTTGAAGAGTACTGGAAATCCTACACCAGGTTGGGGGATGGCTAACCATGCTCCTCAGCATTAAGAAATCCATGCATAAGAAACTGCCTCATCCCTAAATCTGACTGACTAGTCTCACACTGACTTCTTTTTTATTCATAAGCTGTTTTCTGATTGGCTCCCTGACCAGGAACACTGCATGGTAACCCAATCAGAGTCAGGATTCAGTGAGGGGGAGTGAGAAAATCAAGCTGTTATTAAGGCCGTCCCAAGACTTCTGCTTCTTCAAAACAAGCACAGGGGACTTGTTTGTTTTCTATAAATACCACGGGTTTACTATCTGATTGCAACAGCAGTTCATTAGTAACAGGGGCCGTTTGATCATTCACATGACTCCCAAAGACACTAATAATTATCGCAGGTCTCGAAACAAGATTTACAACTTTCCTCCCCCCCCTTTTCTTACACCAGGCTGCCAATAAGATCTGTGTCCGCAGAAGTTTTATGAGCCAGATTTATGCACATGTCAGGAAGATAAATTAATGTTGTAATGCTGCAATGGGAAAAAATGTTTTTTGCAGCATGATGAAACAATTTGGCTGAAAGAAATCAGAAGGAGCATCACAGGAACCCAGGAACATGTCCAAGCTTACCCTGTTGAAGTTGTATTAATTAGCTGACAGAAAAGCTATTTTGCTTAGTTCCCCTTTCACCCTGACCTAAAAAACAGTACCTTTCACTTAGAATGGATTTTTTCCCCTCAATTCTTCAGGACCTCATCTCAATCCAAAATGGGAGATGTGTGTTTCTAGATGTATGTTGCAAAATTCTGCATCTTTGGTGCAATGACTGAGCATAGGCAACAGTGAAGAAGGGTGTTCTCTTTCTTCCTTTTTGGTATTTTTCCTTTTTCCTTCCGTTGTATCCATGTGAATGAAAATGTACCTGCGTGTAGACTATGTTTTAATAATTAAAGTAATTAGAAAAAGATTGAGTGTGCTTCTTTGGTGATACTGTATATAAAAGCCCATGTATTCTATAACACAAGCAGGGGAAGAGAGTGGTTTGATATAGTCCTTTGTGATGTCTGTGTACAGTAGTGCAGTGGTGGAATCCAGCTGGTTCAGGCTGGTTCAGATGAATCGGTAGTTAAACTGCTGGGTGGCCCCTCCCCTCCCTGCCCCTTCCAGGAGTCCCCACGTGCCCAATTTTGGCTCCCAGGTAAGTTCAGGGAGGCCTACTAGGTCCAAAATGGGGCATGGGGGGCACAGTGCTCCCCCGTGGCCCGTTTTCGCTCCCAGGAGGCTTCATGGAGGCCTCTTAGGCCCAAAATGGGACACGGGGAGGGCGGCGTGCCCCCCCCCCACAGCCCATTTTTGCTCCCAGGTGGCTGCATGGAGGCCTACTAGGCCCAAAATGGGGCACAGGGGGTGCGGCATGCCCCCCCACCGCAGCCTGTTTTCACTCCCAGGAGGCTGCAGGGAGGCCTACTAAGCCCAAAATGGGTGTGGGGGGACGCATTCCCCCCACGGCCCATTTTTGCTCCCAGGGGGGTGTAGGAGGCCGAGTGCTGCCTGTCACACCCTCTGGCCACGCCCACCATGGCCACGCCCACCCAGCCGACCATTAGGGCAGAGAACCGGTTGTTAAATTATTTGAATCCCACCACTGCAGTAGTGTCCTACCTATATAAAAATACACCACAATTCATATCATCCATCTGGAAGTTTCAGTACAATTAATGTTACTGAATGAGTGTGATCACATACGATGTTTAATCTGGTTATTAAATAAACCTAGATTCTGGGTCTGTACCATATATTATACCATAAACTAACCAAAACAGTTTGTATTTAGACAACAAGCTAAGCCGCAAAAGAATTACCAACTGATATGGAAACCAGCAAAACATAGCATTCTTAAATTGACCTGGTTAGTTCTGTGTGAACACAACCCACCTCTAGATATTGGATGCATGGAAAGGGTAATACCAAGTGCTGTTCTTGGAGTAGTATTGAGTCCAATGAATCTGTTTGCACCATTTAGTTCCTACTATTGTGATTGTGATCCCACCCTTTTCCACACTCAGAGATGAATGCCACGTAATTCTTCCACCCACCACAGTGATATATCTAGAGTAGGCATAGGAAAGGTCATGGTCACAGGCACTTTCCCTTTGTCCTGATCATTAATTGTGATTCTTGTGGAGGATGATGATTGACACAGAATGCTTGGCCACTAACAATATGATATCTTTTCTTCAGAGGTTTAAGAGAAACGAAGAGTGGCAGGTAATCAGTGGATGTTTTGAGGGGCGATGAACTGCTTACACACTGCAGAGCTCCAGAACTTGGAAACCTCATTCTCCCATCACCTCCAAGGATCTCAATCAGGGTTCTGGAAGTGCCATTGTGTCCTAAATAAAAAAAGGTGGAAAGAACTGATTCCACTGTAACTGCCTGGTCAAGATGTAGGGTTGAGCATGGCCGTAGGATAATTGACGGAGAGATTCTATTCCTATTCCTATTCCTATTCCTATCCCTATCCCTATCCCTATCCCTATCCCTATCCCTATCCCTATCCCTATCCCCATCCCTATCCTATCCTATTCTAGTCTATTCTAAAACCACTAGACAAAGCTGGTTTTTCTGAAGTGCAGGTATACAATTATACAACGTTTTCCACAAACCTCATGATTTTTAAAGATATTTAAAATCCATGTAAGCCATCAATATTTTTACAGCTACAAGGAGGTGCCCAGAGTCAGCACTGACTCAAAGGCACACACTCACAGCCACAAAAGGAATTGGAGAAATAGTATTTATGGTTTAATTAAACAGTAATGCAAACTGGAATACAAAATCCAGTGTAATATTTTAGTGACCGGTGAAACCATGAGTAGCCAAATATAGGAGAATGCTTGGCAGGAACATAATTGTCCAAGATTTAGGATGCTGCCAAGATTTAAGATAAAAAAGAATTGGTTAGGAAAATACCTGACCCATAGATAATTCTGTAATAAGAACTAGTATTAAAAAATTAAGTAGCAAGTGCATACTTAATGTGAGTTCCCTTTGGTTCTATGGTACATCACTTCTCAGTAGGCCTATGAAGGCACTGATCTGCATGAACATGAAGCTAACAGGACAGGGGACATGGTCATACATTATAATTTAGGGATGTGATATCTTAGAAAACAATTCAAAAAATTACTTCAGCAAACACAGTGAGTCTCTATTCATTAAGGAGTTTGACCTTTAAAAAAAATTGTCTGAAGTGGCGTAGGGTTTGCTGCCTAAGCAGGGGGTTGGACTAGAAGACCTCCAAGGTCCCTTCAAACTCTGTTATTCTATTTGAAACTATCTGACACATGGGGTGGAGATAGCCAGGAAACCAATACTGGGGCAGGAAGAGAATGGGGAGGCTAGCTAACTAATAGGGAAAGGGAGAAAGCCGGGAAAGGATCTAGGTGTGTCTTTTGAACGGTTGGGTGTGTTTTCTCTCAAGGAGTTAGTATGTATACGTGTGTGACAGTTTGTGGGTGGGAAATGAGTGATTGGCTCATGCAATTTGTATGCTGGGAATGTGGGGTGAGAGAGGTGGGGAGGGGTGATTCTGCACGAGAAAGAGATCTGCTCAAAGCAGAGAGTTTGCATTTTGTGGCTCACTCTTGTAGGCAGGATTTTAGGCACATCATTTGGGGAGGGGGTTTGGGGGCGAGGGGGGTTCCACAGGCTTGCCTTCTGTGAGATGGGTTTCTACTGGAGCTGAAAACTGAGAATACTTTAAATCAGTCTTTTTCAACCTTGGCAACTTTAAGACACGTGGACGTCAATTCCCAGAATTCCCCAGCCAATTCTGGGAGTTGAAGTCCATGTGTTTTAAACTTGCCAAGATTGAGAAACACTGTTTTAAATGAAGTACGTTGGTGTTCTCAGTCTCTTGCCCTCCTTTGGCTTGTGTTTGTGTTCTTGGGCAAGATTTAACATTCAGACTTTGTTCACACAACACACCAAACCACAAACTAGCTTAAGCACATTTTAGCCTTGTGATTTGAGTCACCCCCGCCCATGTACTTTGTTTATAGATTAGTGTCTCATGTGAAACTGGAAAACTGGGTTGAATAAATCATAGTTATATATGAGTTTGTCAAGTGAATAGAACCTCATTCTCAAACCAAGCAGCTTATACCTGTAGCTCCTGAGATCTCAAAAGAACTTTAATTCACCGATTTTTAAATACTGACATTTACAGTGTCAGATTTCTAAGAGTGTGAACACAGTCCAAGATTAAATCTAAAGTTTAGTTTAGATTTAACGTTTTTTAACATTTATTTCTTAATTTACTCAATTTAATTGCACCCCTTTGGCCTCTACACCTCAAGTTCCAGTTTGTCAGGATTGATCAATGGTCAATGAGTTGGAATGAGTTAAGACACTGGCAAGCAGCAGTCAACACCAAAAATCAATCAGTATCAGGAGCAAACAAGGACTAAATAAGAAATTAGGTTGAAAAACAAGACCACAAGACAACTCACAATGCAGATAGACTCTGTTGTCACAAAAAGTTTCTTAAGGATAGGAAAGTTTTTTTTTAACTTCTTCCTATTAGGGCAGATGGTGGAGCTACACCAATCTAGAATGTTCTTCATTGAATAAGCTGCAGTGATACAAATAGGGCAATTGTCAGCAAATTTACCATCTCCTATAGATATTTACACATCTCACTTTTAAATATATGCTTTTGAAAGTAATCATTTTCGGTGAAGATTAAAATCTATGGTAGACTTACAATTGTTAAGAGGAAAACTCTTCCTCTTAACAATTGTAAGTCTTCTTCAGATAGTTGAGGAAGCTCATGAGAGGGCCCATGACAAGCTTGTATATTGCCCTGTTCCTAACAAATGATGGTTCTATTGTTAGACCTCAATAAGAATTTCCTTTTCTGCAACGCAAAGGGAGAACAGATTGCCCGCTTGACAAACCAAAAACCGCTCAGGTTGCTTTGTGTAGCCTATACTATTTCCCCTTATGCTGAGTCCTGATTTCTGCTAGAGCAGGGGTGTCAAACTCAAGGCCCGGGGGCTGGATCCAGCGCGCAGGGTACTTAGATCTGGCCCGTGGGGCTGCCCTGGAAACAGCAAAGAACCAGCCCATGGTGCTTCTGCCAGCGAAAACGGGCTCCCGAGCTCCGTTTTCAGCTGCCACGGCCTCCTGCAACCCTCTGCCAGTGAAAACAGAGCTCGGGAGGGCCGCGTGCGGCCCTCCCGAGCTCTGTTTTTACTGGCAGAGGGTTGCAGGAGGCCCTGGCAGCTGGAAACAGAGCTCGGGAGCCTGTTTTCGCTGGCAGAACTCTTGGGCCACCATAGGCACTTCCAA
Organism: Diadophis punctatus similis; assembly: GCA_023053685.1. NCBI lineage: Eukaryota > Metazoa > Chordata > Lepidosauria > Squamata > Dipsadidae > Diadophis > Diadophis punctatus. The sequence continues at coordinate 12,267,008 of JALIGW010000003.1, read as the reverse complement.
TAGGAGTGATGTCGAGCTGGCCACGCCCACCCTGACCATGCCCACCCCGGGCCCCCGAGGTCAAACACAACCCTGATGCAGCCCTCAATGAAATCGAGTTTGACACCCCTGTGCTAGAGCATTGCCTTTGTGAGGGAAGGTCTTAACCAAGTTGCTGACTTGCCAAACATGAGTGTCTCCATGCTCCAGCAAGCGGGAGGAAGAGAACTGTGAAAGTTTGTAGTGACATGTCCTCTCACAGTTTCAGAGCTATTAACAGGAAAGAAGACTTGTGTGCTACCTGGCAACCCTGGTGGTTGGGACTAGAAGACCTGTTCTGTTCTGCTGCCACCTTTACCTGGTGATAATAGTTACAACTAATCATATGTAAAATGAAGTAATGCCAGTCTTCAAAGGGAGCAAATATTTCTATTCTCCCTCCCATAATTCTTTTTAATAGGGTTTATCAAGATCAGGGGCGGGTTCCTAATTTTTTTACTACCACTCTATGGCGTGGCTTATTTTGTGGGTTTGGCTTGCCAGCCATGTGACCAGGTGGGCGTGGGCCTTGGGAGCTTGGCAGCGGCCGGAGAAGTGGGGGGACATTGCCCACCCGCAACGCAGCCCCCCGCAGCGGGAGCAGCAAGACCGCGGCAGCGATTCTTCTAGGAGGCTCCGTCCGGCCTGAATGCTTCTCTCCATTCGATGATCCTAGGCTCCTGCCGCCCGTTCCCCCTCCCCTCAACAGCTCGAGAAGCCTTGAACGTGCGAAAATGCCTGGGATCATCACCGCATGTTCGTGGCTTCTCGGACTGCTGAAGGGAGGGGAACTGAGATAGGTCCTGCCACCCATTCCCCCTCCCCTCAGCAGCTTGAGAAGCCTTGAACATGCAAAAATGCCTAGGATCATTACCGCGCGTTCGTGGCTTCTCGGACTGCTGAAGGGAGGGGAATGGAAATAGCTCCTGCCGCCCATTCTTTCAGCGTCTCACGCGCTCCCTCAGCCATCCTCCCCTGCTTGGACTCACTGTGGGGTAGGAAGGCAGCGCATGCGCAGTGCCGGAAGCTCGGCTTCTGGGCATACGCAGAAGAATTTTTTTAAAAAAAAAATTAATTTTTTTTTTTAAAAATGGCGGTGGCCAAGCACCAGCAAGTGACCGCACTGGTACTGTGACGTCACCAGCAGGCCGCTACCAGTGCTATAGAGTGGACCGCACCGGTAGGAACCCACCACTGATCAAGATGTTACTAAGGTAAAATGAATACAAAGGACAGAAAAGAAGAAACATAAATTAGCCTACATGTTGTTTTCAGTTTTGAATCTCTCTCTCTTTCTCTCTCTCTCCATTTGGCGAAATACATTATTTAAAAAAATAGAATCTAATAGAAGCCTAGAAAAAGATGGTTCATAATGATTTCATAATTCATCATTCTTAGACTACCCACAAAAGCAATCTAATCAAAACCTCGTGCTGATCCTCATGCTGAAATCCACTTCAACATGGCCAATCAGCCTTAAAAAATTTACACGGAAGGAAAAATTTGGGTTCCATGTCAATCTGTGTTCCATGCTAAACAGATCATGTTCTCAGATATTCCCCCCCCAAAACGTGTTGTGAAAATTTCCTTGAAGGGACAGTGAACTGGAAAAAAAAGTGGCCTCATGTTAAAGCTCTGGATATATGAATTTAATAGAACCATTTATCTGAGATAGCTTGAAGAATCACATGTGGGTATAAAGGTGGTGTAAGAATTGAAAGCCTGCAGGTTGCAGCAGAAGCATTGTTCAATGTTCACACATCACAGCAAGTTCTTTGTGAGGAATCCATTCATACATTTTCTTTCACATGGTGTGATGAATAATTCCACAGATTTCCTGAAAACTGCCACGATATGTGTGGTTATGGTCTAACTGGAATGCCAACATAATGTGCAGAATGAATGAAGAAAAAGGATCGGTGTAGACCAGCGGTTCTCAACCTGTGGGTCGTGACCCCTTTGGGGGTCAAATGACCCTTTCACAGGGGTCGCCTAAGACCATCGGAAAACGCATATTTCCGATGATCTTAGGAACCTCTATCCATCTCCAGGTGGGTCCACCCACATGCAAATAGACTACTGCAAAAAATAAAAAAATCTGCACCATGGGAACTTCTGAGCATGTGCAGAAGCTGTATTTCCAGCACTGCGCATGGGTCGCCATCTTGGTTTTGGCTTTTTTTTCTTTTGCAAAAAAAAATTTGGCAAAGCGCACGCGCGCTCACAAAGCATGGCCACGCAGCGCAGGAGGAAGCGAACCGGCAGTGAGGTAAGTTAGAACCCACTCCTGAGTTTCCTAATAATTTTATTATTTTATGGTTGGGGTTCCCCCAAACATGAGGAACTGTATTAAAGGGTCGCATCATTAGGAGGTTGAGAACCACTGGTGTAGACATTTCATGGATGAGACCGTATTTTTTGTTAAGACAGAATGAGTCATTCAGAGTATTATATATATTCCCAAATAATTTTTTACACAAATACTTAAGATGGGTCACCGAAAGCATGCTGTATTGCAGCATAGACATAATGGCTAACTATTAATTGGGGTGGTTTGTGTCATGTTCGCGTAAAGGGAAAATTAAGGTTATAATCTGAGGCAGTCAGTTCTGCACATGTATAGTATACGGAAGATGTATAGGTATGAATCAGTGCATAATCTAGAGCAGTGATGGTGAACCTTTTCTTCCTTGGGTGCCAAAAGCATGTGCGCACATGCTATTGAGCATGCGTGAGTGTCCACACCCATAATTCAATGCCCCCTGCCCCTCGTGCATGCATGCGTGACCTCCCCGTGCTGCCACGCCCACCGTGTATGCACGCATGACCCCCCCGCTCCCCAGTTTCCCGACTTCGGGTGGGCCCGGTAGGCCCGTTTTTCACCATCCCCAGGCTCCAGAGGCTTTCTTGGAGTCCGGGGAGGGTGAAAATGGCCTCCCCCACCTCCCGGAGGCCCTCTGGAGGCTGGAAATGGCCTGTTTCCCAACTTCTGGTGGCCCCGGCAGGCTCGTTTTTCACCCTCCCCAGGTTCCAGAGGCTTCCCTCGCGTGCCGGCAGATATGGCTCCGTGTGCTACCTGTGGCACACGTGCCATAGATTCACCATCACTGATCTAGAGCTAGCAACCTTTTTATATTGGTGGGAGGTCCTGTTTGTTTGTCAGAAAACCTCAGACAGCCAAGTGTGTGAATATTTTGCTGTTATCCATAATTTTGGATTATGCTGAAAGATGTAAGTGGATTAGCGGTCAAAACATGACTGTACCTTTTCACAACAAAGTTAATGCTATGATACATTCATAAGAGGTGTGATGAAATGCTTCATTGTTGCTTTTGAGGAATGTGAGAAAGAGTTAAATGGATATTTCTTTAGAAGCGATATTTCTTTATAAGAGAAAAATAAAAGAACTTGGAGAAAGGGATAAGGAGAAAGGGGCATTTGATAAACGGGGAAAGAAAGGATACAATCAGTACATGAAGAAAACAAGAAATGACAAACTATCGTTACAAAAATAAGCATGGAGCTTTGATGATGTATCTCAGCATATTTGATATCTGGCTGATTTTGCCTGGCTCAGAAACTAAGCAGGATTGATCCTGGTGAATATTTTGATGGGGGACCATCAAGGAGTTACAGTCTTGTAGAGTGGTCTGGAAAGTCAAAAAACATTCTAGAAGGAAGTCACTGAAAAAACTTTCTATACTTCTGCCATAAAAACTATATGGGTATGTCCATTAGGTAACCAGGAGCTGAGGGAAATTTTATATTTACCTTTTGTTGATTTATTTCTAAATAAAACCTATCCTACATTGATTTTTCATAGAATAGAATAGAATAGAATAGAATAGAATAGAATAGAATAGAATAGAATAGAATAGAATAGAATGGAATGGAATGGAATGGAATGGAATAGAATAGAATAGAATAGAATAGAATAGAATAGAATAGAATAGAATAGAATAGAATAGAATAGCAGAGTTGGAAGGGACCTTGGAGGTCTTCTAGTCCAACCAGTGGTGGGTTCCTACAGGTGCGGTCCACTCTATAGCACCGGTAGCGGCCCGCTGGTGATGTCACAGTACCGGTGCGGTCGGTTGCCAGTGCCTGGGCACCGCCATTTTTTAAATTTTTTTTTAATTTTTTTAAAAAAATTCTTCTGCGCATGCCCAGGAACCTGACAATTAAGTCTTTCCCCATCCCTTTGCTTGAAAATAATAAGAAGCTCGCATTTGACACTTTTCCTTCGCTTTTGCCTAAAGCTTCCGAAAGTGGGCATTTTCCGAAAGCTTAACCTTTTATACTGTTAATTTTATACAGTTTTATACTGTTATTCTTTAGACGAAAACATTGAGGACTGTTAAAAGATACTGTTCTTTTAACAGTCCTCAATATTTTCATCTAAGGAATCCATGACTGAAACCAAAAATGCTGTATGAGACTTGCTTGTCTTTTAACTATAGCATTTTCTGCATATAAAGGTTGCTGTGTTGCCATGGTGTAACACGCACTTTGTATGCAAAGCTTTTCATGTAAGGTACAAAATAGCAAAAATAGTAGTAACATTTCTCTGAAATAACTAATATATGACCGGCAAGCCACGCCCACCTGGTCACATGGCTGGCAAGCCATGCCCACCCAGTGACATGGCTGGCAAGCCACACTCACAAAATAAGCCACGCCTACAGAGTGGCAGTAAAAAAAATTAGGAACCCACCCCTGAGTCCAACCCCCTGCTCAGGCAGGAAACCCTATACCACTTCAGACAAATGGTTATCCAATCTCCTCTTAAAAATTTCCAGTGTTGGAACATTCACGACTTCTGGAGGCAAGTTGTTCCACTGATTAATTGTTTTAACTGTCAGGAAATTTCTCATACAAAATTAAAGTTTTATTGCTCAAAATCAATTGGCCCTCTGCATTACATGAGAGCCAAAGAGAATGCACCCTCCCACAGCCTGAAATCATACACTACCAGGAGAAGAACCCGTAAGAGAGAAGACGAGCTTAATGTAAGAACTCTCACTTTATAATTCTGGATTGCGGCAGAAAAATGTCAAACTACATGTATTTATGCCCACAGCAGACATAGACAAATCTATGTCACTTCTGACCAAACAAATCTGAGTTTACCACAATGTACTTAGACTTTCCAATGTACCAATTGGGGCCTAGATGATGGTGTCCCAATATCTAGGTCAACTCATGTAGATAGACTTCTTGGAAGACCAGTTCTTCTAAGGGATGCGTGTGCCTGGCTTATCTGTCAGGATTTTAGCAATTGGCTGCTGATCAGAGATTTGTGAAGCAATCGCTTATTAAGCAACATCTGTTGCCAAGATCTATAGGCTCCAGCTACGTGGAAGACAATAGACAAGTGCTAATATGCATGGTATTTATGAGAATGACAAGGTAGCTGGAATTAATTTAAGTGCATGAGGTTGGGGTAACTGAGTGCATAAAATATATACCTCCTTATGCACCTTCTAAGACCCGACTGTCAAAAGAATTATCATCTTTTAACAAACAGGCTCCAAAGAATAGCCATGCAAAGTTAAGCAGTTGTGTTTTAAACCAGTCTGTGTGATTATTTTGAGATTCCTCCCCCCCCCAAGATTAAATAGTAACATAGATGTCGCTGTTTTCTTTTACATATAGCACCCTGAGATTTATGCTACAGGTATTGTGTAGACTAGATGTCCAGAAACCAAACTAGATGTCCAGACAGTGTTTCCACAGTGGTGTTTTTTCTAGGACACACAATGGGATCAATTGGCCTATTTGTAGAGGATACCAAATAGAGTGGTGACTTGGAGTTGCAGCGCACACAGATCAGAACTTTTTGAATTCGTCCTTTATTTCGGAGCTTCATAATCAGTGGTGGGTTCCTACCGGTGCGGTCCACTCTATAGCACCGGTAGCGGCCCGCTGGTGACGTCACAGTACCGGTGCGGTCGGTTGCTTCCGGCACTGCACATGTGCTGCCTTCCTACCCCACAGTGAGTCCAAGCAGGGGAGGATGGCTGAGGGAGCGCGTGAGACGCTGAAAGAATGGGCAGCAGGAGCTATTTCCATTCCCCTCCCCTCAGCAGTCCGAGAAGCCACTAACGCGCGGTGATGATTCTAGGTATTTTTGCACGTTCCAAGCTTCTCGAGCTGCTGAGGGGAGGGGGAACGGGCAGCAGGACCTATCTCAGTTCCCCTCCCTTCAGCAGTCCAAGAAGTCACGCCCACCCAGTCACATGGCTGGCAACCCACACCCACAAAATAAGCCACGCCCACAGAGTGGTAGTAAAAAAATTAGGAACCCGCCCCTGTTCATAATCTGTTCCAAACTGAGACCTGTAAATGATTGAGCAAGGAAAGACGCTACAGAGTCAGAACCCTTTCAAACCAAGATTTAATTCCAGTGTTTTTATTTTATTGTGTGCCTTCAAGTCAGCCTTGAGTCCTGACACAACTACCTGGACAACTCCTTGCAGTTTTCTCAGCAATTTTTTTCAGTTGTGGCTTGCTATTACCTTCTTCCTAGAGCTGAGAGAGAGAACAAAGTTACCCAGATGGCTTTGTGCCTGAAGCAATACTAGGACTCCCAGCCTCCTGGTGGCTGTATCATCCCTCCCTAGATAGTAAAAAAAAAATCTTCCTCATCCCATTAAAAATTGCTATTTGATGTCAACTTTTGAAAAGCATCTAAGGTATGCATTCAAGGCTTTGTTGGGGCAGGATGCACGTGACTCTGAAGCTATAAGGTGTACACTTTTCTTCTATCTGATGTTTATCTAGTGAAAGTCCATTGTAAAGATAAGACCCATAAGATGTGGCTCATCTCTAATTAGCAGTATCTATACAGCAGGGAATGAGCACATAGGTTAACCAGTCATTATGGTTAAGATACATTGCACTTCCACTTTCAAGTGAGCAAATCATTTTGAAGATGTGCCTCCTCCTCCTCCTCTTCCTCTTCTTTTTGGAAGGGTTTGGTATGTTAATGACTGTCCTGTGAATTGCTGACCAATGTCCTATTTCTTTGCTGCTTGGAAAGAAAAGCACATTCTTTTTTTTTCTTTTCTTTTTTTTAAAGAGAAGCAAATGTCAAGCAGAAAATTGGATCTATCAGCAGAGAGGCCACTAGTCTCCTGTCGTAAATGGATTCCTCTCAATCACTGTGCTCTTACACACTTTGCAACTGTTGGCTTAAATTACTGCTCCAGAGATGAATTGTTGAGCTTCACTTGAGTGGAGTGAAAGGATGAAAGCACTATTATCGATCTTCTATCCCAAGGCATTTAAAAATACATCCTGTTGATCAGGGGTGGGTTCCTCACGGTTCAGACCGGTATGTGCGCACCGGTAGCGGCCCGCTGGTGACGTCATGATGATGTCACCGACCCGGTACAGTCGGTGCCGGCCCCTGGGCGCCGCCATTTTTTTTCTGAATTTTTTTTATTTTTTATTTTATTTTGGGGGGGATTTCTTTATTTTTTCTTCTTCTGCACATGCGCAGAAGCCAAGTCCGCCCTCCGCCTGGGTCATTTGGAGAAGGGAAGGAAAGTGTTTTCAGGAGGCAGCCTCGCCCCTTCCCTCAGTGGTTCGTTTTCTTACCTCTAGGTGGCTGAAAGCTGAATGACCGTCAAGCCACTCCCACCCAGTCACATGACCATCAAGCCACACCCACAAAATAAGCCACGCCCACAGAGCGAAAGTAAAAAAAATTGCTGCTGATAAGAAATCAAAACACCCCTGCTGCTGATAAGAAATCAAAACATACAATACTTGCACATAAATGAAGAAAACCAAAACACACATACTGTAACTTCTAACTAAGCCTGAAAATGGCTCATCAAAACAAACAGGTTAAAATATAAACAGATAATCTGAGGCAAAGGTCTCCTGTGGTTTTGAACAGTGTTTCTCAACCTTGCTAACTTTAGAACATGCGGACTTCAAATCTCAGAATTCCCAACTAGCCATGCTGGCTTTCAGCTAGCTCCCAGCTAGCCATTCCAACTGGGGAATTCTGGGAATTGAAGTCCACATGTCTTAAAGTTGCCAAGGCTGAGAAATACTACTGTAGAATCTCCCTTTACCTTGTCTTAAACACAAGGATCTATTCTAACCTGCACTGAAAAAGTGGCTTTGCTCATGAAACAACCATCACAACCCAAACAATATTAAGAGATGCTAATTTTCACAGAGCTATGTACAGTACCTTGAAACAAGACTCAACATTTCAAAAGGCTTGGACACTGTTTCTCAATCTTGGCAACTTTAAGATGTGCTGGCTGTGGAATTCTGGGAGTTGAAGACCACACGCTTTAAAGTTGCCAAGATTGAGTAACACTGGGCTAGGGAGTGCCAATCCAAATGACAGCCTCATGTCATGTTCTCCACCTCCACAGCCACTTTGTTCCATATTGTTCTGATATCATCTTTATTCATATTCCCCTGCCTTAGCTCCATCTCATTGGCTGTCATGAAGGGGACAAAGGCAGAAAAGATGCAGAGGCTAAAAGATGCAGTAAGAGATGAATGATTTTTGTTCTGTTACTTAGAGGAGAACTTGGAAAAAGAGTTCAACCACAACTTTCTGATGTTGGAACATCTAATGCAGTGTTATGGCTGGAGAATTCTGGGAATTGAGGTTCATTCATCTTTCAGCTGCCAAGGTTGAGAAACAATGATATGATGTTACCCCTTCAGACATGAAGTACTCAAGAGGAACAAACATGTATACACATAGATGGTGTTAAAACAACATCCACATTCAATTATTAAATTGATCTATTGCCTGGATTTGCACAATGTGTTGAACCATAAACAAATGAAATGGGCTGCTTTTGCAAGCACCCCAAGTAGAAATATAATAAACTTTAGGATTAACAAGGTCATTATTGTCCTAGTTAAGTGAGCTGTGAGAATCCAGCCATTCTGCCTGAAGCTTCTTTGCAGTGCTATATGGCTCCAATATGTGTGTGGATGTGTGTACTTGGGTAAATCACCAAGTGAATCTTTCTCACACAGTGTGGGAGGAAAGGAGAAGCTGCAACCTTATTGACTTCTGTGGTTCGCCATGTCATCTGTGACAAACAATGCTCACATATGAATTGAGGTGGCTGAGACAGGCTCATTTTCACGTGAGGAGGGACCATGACTTGCATGGAAATGGATGGTAGGTGATGAGGAAGATGGAGGAACTAGGAAGGGCCTAGATGTTCAAACCAAGGACTTTCGCCAACAGAGGTCAGAGGCTCTGGTTCCACAATCCAGTAAACGGTTCCAAAATACAAAATGCTTAGAGCACCCAGGATGATTAGGGGATTGGAGACTAAAACATATAAACAACGGTTGCAGGAATTGGGCATGGCTAGTCTAGTGAAGAGAAGGACCAGGGGAGACATGATAGCTGTGTTCCAATATTTGAGGGGCTGCCACAGAGAGGATGGGATCAAGCTATTTTCCAAGGCACCCGAAGGCCAGGCAAGGAATAATGGATGGAAACTAATCAAGGAGAGATTCAACTTAGAAATAAGGAGAAATTTTCTGACAGTGAGAACAATCAACCAATGGAACAGCTTGCCTTCGGAAGTTGTGGGAGCTCCATCACTGGAGGCTTTCAAGAAGAGACTGGACTGCCATCTGTCAGAAATGGTGCTTGGGCAGTGGGTTGGACTAGATGACCTACAAGGTCTCTTCCAACCCTGTTAATCTGTAATTATTTGCTTTTGGAATGTAAGTACCAGTATCTCCAGTTACCGTGTTTTCTGTATTTCTTTTGCACCAGCCGCATGGCAGCTATGATTAGCATAGACTCTGGCTGACGGATGCTGGGTTGTGATTTGGACACTGCAGAGCAGTGGTGTGCATGCTGCTTCTCAGCCCACTAGGTGGTCCCCCCAGGCAGCAATGATGATGCATGGCAGCAGTTTAATGTGGGTGGGCGAAGCCTGAATCAGAGAGTGGCATGCTGAAGGCAGAGATCAAGATAACCAGATGCTTTCCCAGAGAAACATACAGAAAATATAGTATAGACCAACACATTGTCAATAAAAATAATGCAATACGGTATTTAGGAGTAACAGGAATAGCCTTTACAAAGTTACAAAGTATGTTCCTTTGGCAGAGAACAAGGCCCAGGAGAACATGATCTACTTATTTTTAATTTAAAATAATATGAAGTACCTAAGTCAGTTTTAATTTCTGGTGACTTCATAGATAGGTTGTATTCTAGGCAGCAGTACAGAAGTGCTTTGCCATTGCCCTTTCTAAGCATTTATTTATATACTGCCCACGTCACTTTCAAGCAAACTCTGGGCGTCTATGGAGATTCTTCATCATCCAGGTCATGGTTGTCCCTAAGGTGCTTTTCCCAAAAGGTAACTGGACTTTCTTGGGTTTTTTTCTTTAAAAAGTTTCACTTCTCATTCTTGGATGAGAAGCAAAACATTTTCAAAGAAAAAAAAACCCAAGAAAGACCACTTGCCTTTTGGAAAAAGTATTTTTGGGTCAACTGTGGGAAGGTTGTTTTCGGATAATTAACTACCGTATTTTTTGGAGTATAAGACGCACCTTTTTCCTCCCTAAAAGTGGCTGAAAATTTGGGTGCGTCTTATACTCTGAATGTAGCTTTTTCCGGAGCTTTTTTTCCCAGCCCTAACTAGGTGCTAACGATCTTCCCAGCTCTTACCTTGCAGGCTTTTTCATTGTTACTCTCTCCGAAGAATGTTTTTCCAGCCCTAAGTCTTTGCAGGGTTTTTTTCATTGCTCTACTTGCTCTGAATAAGGTTTTTTCCAGCCCTAACCAGGTGCTAATGATCTTCCCAGCTCTTACTGGCTTGCAGGCTCTTTCATTATTACTCTCTCCGAAGAAGGTTTTTCCAGCCCTAAGTCTTTGCAGGGTTTTTTTCATTGCTCTACTTGCTCTGAATAAGGTTTTTCTAGCCCTAACCAGGTGCTATCTATCTTCCCAGCTCTTACTGGCTTGCAGGCTCTTTCATTGTTACTCTCTCCGAAGAAGGTTTTTTTAAGTCCTAACCAGGGGATAAAATAATGTGCTGAAGCTGACCAGACTAAGGACATTAACCAGATGAATACCTGGTAGGTAGATGCCCCCCCCCTATTTTCCTCCCCAAAAACTAAGGTGCGTCTTATACTCCGGTGCGTCTTATACTCCGAAAAATACGGTATACTTGTTAAGGACAATTTTTATCTACGTCCCGGTCCAGCCTACCACTTGACATTCCCTGGTGGTCTCTAATCCAAGTATTAGCCAGACAGAAGCCTAATTAGTTTGGGAGCCCAGATAAGTTTAACCAGGTGCTGCCAAGGCTAAGCCTAAGCCTTAGTCTACGTCTAAGTCGAACTCTTTTAATATAAATCAATTGATCAATCAATCCATGGTGTGATGGATTACAGGAATAAGCACAAAGGAAACCCAGTTCTATTTGACTTGCTTCAAAATTCAGGAATGAGTGAATTATTTCCAGCTTTTTGGAAGAGAAAGTGGAGCATGAGGAGCTCCTGTTTTGGACCAAACAAATCCAGGAGGGAAAATCTTGGAACTTCCAAAAGTTTCAAACTGTTTGCCAAATGGTGAGCATCGACTGTTCTGTTTTTTCCCCCCTCTCCCCAAAGAAAATCCCCACATTCTAGTTACTGAATATGCAAGACTGAAGTCTAAATTCATAATTCTCAGTTATGGGTGGACTTCCGGTTTGGAGCGCTCCATCGCGGACGTCCCTTCGTTGGACGCCTTTCCGATCTTTGTTAAAAGCTGCCAGAATAGCTGTCTGGCGGCTTTGAAATCTCTTCCCCGGGCAAAGGGGAGAGATGAGAGCCTGACAGGTGGGGTAGAGCCCCCCCAGCGCCCTAGGAGCCATCTGGTAGGGCGCGAAGGGAGAGCTCCCCATGCAGCCTGTCTCCAGCTCCGAAGATCAGGAAACCTCCGTTTTCGCGGAGCTAGATGGAGTGACCAGCCGCTGCTTCAAGAATGGGATTTATAACTACATTTAAACTATAGAAGCAGACAGAGAGAAATAGGCGTGAGATGGGCAAGTACTGAAACCTCTTTTTTTCTTTTTTTTTCAACTCCTGGGTAAGCTTTCACTTCGGCAAGGGAACAAAGGAAACAGAGTAACAATATGGCGATTGAGAAGTGAAAGTGACTTTCGTTTCCCCAGAGGCTTTTTTTTTTCTCTCTCTCTCTCTTATGGAAACTTTTAACTTGGAAAAATGGTTTTTTCTTTCTCTGTCTCCTAACTCTGGATTAAAGTTATAACAGAAATATTTCCAATAATAAAAGACTACCTGATTTTTAAACTGGAAAGAACTTTAACAGGCACCTGGCTTTCTTTCTTTTTCGTACTCTTTTGAAACACCAATGGCTTCAAAGTCTGGAAAGATTGTTTTGACTAAAAGAAATGACTATTCATCTGGATATATTTCTAAAATGCAATTTAACACTGAGCTAACACCTCCACAGCCTTTGACACCTGAAAATTTATTAAATAATTTAAAGATTATGAAACATGAACTTACTTTGGAATTTAATCAGAAAATAAGCGAGATAGACAAAAAAATGCAGGCTGCTTTGAAGAATATGAATCAACAACTCAGATCTGATGTGTTAGAGGTTTGCAAAGGTTTAGCAACAAATATTGAAGTTTTGGCAGAACGTATTGAAACAAATAAACAAGCTTTGGCAACCTCGGTGAATTACATAGACAAAATCCAAAATGATATTGCAAACTTTGAAAAAGAGGTCTTGATGACACAGTTCAGATCCATGGAAGTTGCTATAAGGATCAGAGGTTTGAAAGAAGGATTATATGAAAATTTAAAAGGCAGGATGGTTGATGTACTGGATCAGGTGTCTGGAATCTCTAAAGTGGAATTGGCTACACAAATCGACAAAATATATAGAATCAATTCGTGGTACGCTAAACAAAAGCATTTACCAAGGGACATTGTCATATATTTTACCACAAGAGCTTTACGGAATAGAATTATACAAGCAACGTTTAACAATAATCTTATGGTGAATGGTCAGGAACTAAAGATTTGGAAAGAAATCCCCTCTAAAATGCTTAAAGCCAGAAAAAGCTATACTTTTTTGATTGATGAATTTAAGAGATTAAATTTACAATATAAATGGGAAGCGCCAGTTGGAGTAGCAGTAAAATTTTCTGGAAAAAGATATCGGCTCAACACGATAAAAAAAGCTACTGAATTTTATGTCAATGTTTTAAAGGCTGATATATCCAAGATTCCAGAGGAAGGATGTATGAAAATAAAAGAGGAGGAGGAGGGGAAGCCATCTTTGATGGATCAAAAGGAAATAGATTCAAAAACACAAAAGGAGTGCCAGAACCAGATAGCTGGGGAAAAGGAGATGGAGATCTGGGATCAGATGGGAGACGAGTCGACAAATCTGAATTTACTGAACTATTAAAAGATGAACTATCAAGATACAAAACGATGTGATGTTGAAATATATTGGACGGATAGAGATTAATATGATTGCATTTTTCCTTTTCCCTACTTAATGATTACCTATGCAATATTTAGCTAAGTTTTATATATCTTTGAGGTTACTTTTAATGTTAATTATATTAGATATATATAGTTTGTTGAAGATTTGTTTATTCTTTTTTCCCTTTCTTTTTTGTTTATTGAAGTTAGTAAGTTAATTTAGAATAATATTATGTTATTAATATTATGATGAAATTCAATATTTAATGATTATTTATGTAACATTTAGTCAAGTTTTATCTTAGAGGTTATTTTTAATGTCAATAATATTAGTTTAAGTATAAGCCTAAATGTGTAAAGTCTATCACAAAATATTAGTTTAAGATTTTTGTATTTTATACTTAGTTATTATTTATATAACATTTACTTTGTATTAGATAGAGGATTGAAGGGAGGAGGTAGGAGGTTTGTTTGTTTGTATTGTTAAAGAGATTTCTCTTTCTTTCTTTTTTTTATTCTTTTTTGTATCTTTACTATTGTATACAAATGCGATATATTATTAGTGTATAATCTGGAGTTGAAGTTTTTTTTAAAAATAGTGTTCTTTTTTTTTCTTTTTTCTTTTCTTTTTATTAACAATTTAAATTTATTATTATGCCCTGTATTATCTCTGGGAAGTCCGGGGGGGGGGGGGAGGTGGGGAGGGAAGGGGGTGGGTTCGGGGGGGGGAGAAAAAACAAAAAATGTTTGTACTTTATATTTAATATTTTGCTACTACTCATGTAATTTTGTACTAATAAAACTTTTTGAAAAAAAAGAAAGAAAGAAAAAAAAAACAAAAATATAAGAGAAAAAAAATATATAAAAAAAATAATTCTCAGTTATGAATGGATGAATTCTATTGCTATCATGGTTCATAATCTTCTTGGTGACTTACCAACTCAGTATTAAAATCTTGGTCAAGAGTTCTCTGTTGTTATGAGATATTGAAGTACTTTTATCCATGCCCATTACTGAAATCCATCTGGAAAAATATGGTGTTCCCTTTTACCTTTAGTCCATACTGTGAGAAACACTATATATTCTTTTCTCAATTAGTCGTTGACATATGTGTTTTCTTTAGAACTATAAATTTACATAAACACTAATAGTAAGGTAAAAGTAAAGGTTCCCCTGCACATGCGTGCTAGTTGTTCCCAACTCTAGGGGGCGGTGCTCATCTCTGTTTCTAAGCTGAAGAGCCAGCGCTGTCCGAAGATGTCTCCGTGGTCATGTGGCCGGCATGATTCAATGCCGAAGGCACACGGAGCGCTGTTACCTTCCCACCAAAGGTGGTCCCTATTTTTCTACTTGCATTTTTTACGTGCTTTCGAATTGCTAGGTTGGCAGAAGCTGGGATAAGTAACGGGAGCTCACTCCGTTACGTGGCACCAGGGATTCAAACTGCTGAACTGCCGACCTTCTGATTGACAAGCTCAGAGTCTTAGCCACTGAGCCCCACTAATAGTATCATATGTCAAAACAATGTTGGACATATTTCTGAATGATGACTCTCATTAGGACGCTTTAACCCAGAGTCCTCACTCAGCCTAGTTCAGCAAATTATCAAGGACTGATTATGGATAATCCATAGTTAGTATTATACTTGGTCAAACCTACATTTCATAAATTTCTTTCTTTCTTTCTTTCTTTCTTTCTTTCTTTCTTTCTTTCTTTCTTTCTTTCTTTCTTTCTTTCTTTCTTTCTTTCTTTCTTTCTTTCTTTCTTTCTTTCTTTCTTTCTTTCTTTCTTGACTGTGTTAAAGGGGTTGCAACCACATTGGGATATTTATTAAAGATTTATAAGATCATTCAATTCAAAGAATGTGCCTTGGAGCGGTATACAACTTCCTAACAATTGTAACCACCACAACAAAAAAATCAACAAGACCAAAACACAACATTGTCTACTCCGTCTCCCAGGATGAGCTAATCTGAGATCCTGATCCCAATGCCTGAGGAATAGTCAAATATTCAAAGCTTTCCTAAAGTTAGCAAGATCAGAATCAATAGAGTCTCAAGGAGGAAGAAGTTCCATAAAACAGGTGCCACAACAGCGTGACTGGTATTGGTGGCACAGTCCAATTAGTCAGTGCAATGCTTTTTAATTGAAAGTTTTGGAAGAAATTGAAAAAATGACCCAATAAACTTTCCCAATGAATACTGGTTTATTATTTATATTTCTTAGTACTTGTAAATTAATACTGCATAAGAAATCAATTCAGTTATCATTACTAACTGCTTAGCTTGCTGTTGCAAAACTTTAGAAAACTAAGTATATCTTCCACCAGATCAATGATTTTTGATCAGGTGTATTTAAAAGCATGACAAATTGACTAAAAATTTAGCACAACAACAAAAAGCTTAAAAAACCCTCTATAATGAAAAACAAAGTTATTCATTTGTTATTTAGCTATATTAATTTTTATTGGCAAAATTCACTGGCACAAATTCATTGCTACAAAAGTAAGTTTTGATAGAATATTGTTTTAGTTTTAGAATATTAGTCTCCCTTTATTTTCATTTATCAGCAAAAATGCTACATACACACACATATAATATCACACACACACACACACACACACACACACACACACACACACACACACACACACACTTGTTTTTGTTTAGTTGCCCAGTGACTTCAGACTTTGTTTTGCCAGTGGACATAATTTTATTTATTATTTTATAAGATATATACATCTCATAACAAACCAGGGGTGTGTACAGTGGAGTTTAAAAAATCAAGTTGGTGGCTGCAACTGTGTGATGAAAACCCCTTTCCTGATCACCCCTACATACATCAATGTGCATAGCTTGGTCACCCACCACAATTCATAGGTATTTTGGAGGCCTTGGCAGTGAGCTTGAAACTTGATTTTTTGACCATTCCCTCTCTCCAACTCTTTTTCTTGGAAGAGTTTGTGAGTAAATTGGGTTATCTGATTGATAGATATTCCCAAAACACAAATAGCTAAGTGGAGTTTGTTTAACCTTGAATATAACTGTGTTTGCTTTTGGTTAAATGAAAATATCTGGGGGGTGGTTTGTAGGGTCAATTGATTCTTTTTTGATGTTCCCGGAACACATTAACTAATTTCTGACTCAGTTCAGCGCAATGGAATCAAATAGTCATTAATTCAAAATCTCAACTTGAATCTTGAAAATCTTAAAGTTTATTACACTTATGTGTGAACCTTATACATTTAAGAACTCTGAACCTGTTAGATTTTGCATAGACATTGATGTAAATTTCAGCAGAATAACTATCTGTCATTCTGTGTAGAAGGAATATTGCATCATCATCATCAAAGGATCTAGAACTGTAGGAGTACCCTACAAATAATAACAAGCAGTTGGGACAAGTTTCATCTTGTTTTATGGAAAGCCTCTCTCAAGAGATAAAGACAGGTGTATCAGAGTATGAATTTATGAGACGAAACAGGCACAAATGCTATGCCTGTTCATTCAAGGTTGCAGTTATTCAAACCCTATCTTTAAAGCTTACTACTAATTCATATCATTTTCCCTTTCACCAACCCAAAAATGATATTTGCAGCTGCATGGCTGAGTTCCTCAAATAATGATGTTATTTTCGCAAGCCTAAAAGACAACCCATGTTTACTTCAGAGCATTGACAAACAAAAACAAACCCACGTTTTGGATTCTTCATGAGAAATAATTCCATCTGGCTAACACCACAAGCGAATGAACGAAGCAAGTAATCATGTGGAACAGTTGCCATGTGTTTAATATTTATGCAGATAACCATCAAGAACATTCTTCAGGGCAGAAAGAGGTCAAAGAATTTGAACTGGAGTCAGTGTCGGGAATATATTCTGCTCTGAGAAAGGAGCATATGCTATCTTTTTTGGGGTGGGGGGTGGGGGGGTGGGGAGGGAAGCATTCAAGATTCATCCAGAAGTGAGAGAAACATTTTGGACAAATTCAAGACTGCTTAATATGAGTTCAATTCTCCTCCCACATGAAGCACTGTTTGTAATAGATCAAATTAAAAATTAAGCAAAGGGAATTTTCTTCCCTTTTGAGATTGTGATTGATGAAATTCTACTCATTTGTTGTATGACTGATTTTTTTAAAATGTAGGGAGCCTGTAACCAACCATCTTACCCAGGGGTGGGTTCCACTTACCTTCACCACCGGTTCGCATCGCGACGTTTCACGCCCGTCCCCTCGTGCAATTTGGTTTCCGCACATGCTCAGAAGCAATGAACCCGAAACACAGCTGAGGAGCTGATCAGCTGTGCTTCAAGCGAAGAAATAAAGGTCAGAATTCACCCACGGGTGGGTGGGCCCTTTTTCAAGCTGCGAAAGGGGAAAAATTCGCACAAAATCAAAACAAAATATGGTGGTGCGCACGGACCGGCACTGACAGTGATGTCACCAGCGGGTCGCTACCGGTTCGGGCGATCCGGTCAAAATTGGGAGGAATCCACTCCTGATCTTACCTTTGCCCTATTTCTGATCTAAATCATGCTCCTCTTCCTATCTGTGGTGGAAAAAAGGTAGCATTCATTCCAGTTGTAACAAGAAAGTTCTAATTCTCCAAGCCTATCACCTATCATATTGGGGTCCAAATTGTCCCTTCTTCAAATTTTAAGGAGGGTAGAGGTTTAGATTTTGTTTGTTTGTTCTGTTCCATTGTGTCCAATTCTTGGGGATTGCCTAGACAAGTCCCTGCAGATTTTTGGCAAGGATTTCCAAAAGAGCTTGCCAATGCCTCCTTTGTAGAGCTGAGAGAAAATGACTGGCTAAGGTCACCTAGCTGGCTTTGAGCCTAAAGTGGGACTAGAAGCCGTGGTCTTTTGGTTTCTAGACTGATGCTTAATCCAGTGTTTCTCAACCTTGGCAACTATAAAATAGAGTAGAGTAGAGTAGAGTAGAGTAGAGTAGAGTAGAGTAGAGTAGAGTAGAGTAGAGTAGAGTAGAGTAGAATAGAATAGAATAGAATAGAATAGAATAGAATAGAATAGAATAGAATAGAATAGAATAGAATAGAATAGAATTCTTTATTGGCCAAGTGTGGACACACAAGGGATTTATCTTCGGTGCATATGCTCTCAGTGTACATAAAAGAAAAGATACATTTGTCAAGAATCATGAGGTACAACACTTAATGATTGTCATAGGGTACAAATAAGCAATCAATAAGCAATAAGCAATAAGATGTGTGGACTTCAGCTCTCAGAATTCAGCATGGCATTGCTGATAGTGGAATTATGGGAATTGAAGTCCACATGTCTTACAGTTACCAAAGTTGAGAAACATTGCCTTAATCACTATCCCAAACTAGCAGAGTGAAAATCAAAAGGACAAGATCAAACAGAGACCAGGGACTATATTACCCTAGCAATTCGATCCCAGACGATCTGCATTTCTAGTTAAAAAAATCAGATGTTACATTTCAGTGGGATGAAGAAGAACCATTGTCAAAATCCAGTGTGGGTTTTGAAGCTGAACAGCAGAAGTAAATAACTGGCTCCCACAGAATTATAATCATGGCTCATAAATGTAAATGTGAAATTTTATTAGTTTTTTTTAATGTCTGTGTTTTAAGCTGGAGGTTTTAATCAATGTTCTTCAATCCTTTGAACATAATAAAAGAAAAAGCAGGATCGATCAATCTACTTGTCTACGCTGGAAGGCATGTTATGAATTTTCCTTAGGGGCATGGCTCTGAAGGGGAATTAAGTCTTCTTACATTCTGAAATTTGCAGCACTTAGAATTGGAGAATATGTGACCGTGTTGATACATAAATATTAAAAATTGTTCTCTGGCATCCATGTTAGAAATCTTGCAATTAAATCTCAGTGGGAATGGATAAAGAAAAGCCTTTATATCACAGGAACACAAAATTGAAGTATGCCATTTCTCTTCCATAGCTATATGACAACAGAAACAAATGCGATAAATAAATTCAAATCTATTTCCTTCTGCTATAAAAGGAAATCATTTAAAATGGAAGCTATTACTTTAAATCACCCCACTGTTTTTTCCTTAACCCGGTGCTTTCTAGATGAATTGGATGTCAATTCAGCTGGCATTGCCATTGGCTGGGGTTGATGGTAGCAGGTAGCAATTTCTGCACATCTGGAAAGTGCCAAGTGGAGTAAAGTAGGGTAAATAAATGGATAATTCTGCATAGAGCCCTTTCTTGCCCTTTCATTCTATAAAACAGGCTGAGATTCTGTTCTAACCACACACACAAACACTCTCTTTAGACCAGCGGTGAAATATACTTACCTTCTCTACCGGTTCGGAAGTGCGCGATTTGCGCTCGCGCGCTCGCTTCGCTCCCGTGTGCGCCACCGTCGTGTGTGCTTTTTCACCCTCTGCGCATGCGCAGAAAGCTTTGCGCATGCGCAGAGGGTTAAAAAAAAGAAAATGGCGGCATCCGGGCAGGTGGGTGGAACCTCACGCTGCCGCCGCTACAGGTTCTCCGAACCACCGGCCGCCGCCGCTACCGGTACCGGTACCAGTAGCAGGCAGAACCAGTAATAGCAATAGCAATAGCAATAGCACTTAGACTTATATACCGCTTCATAGTGCCTTACAGCCCTCTCTAAGCGGTTTACAGAGTTCAGCATATTGCCCCCAACAATCTGGGTCCTCATTTTACCGACCTCGGAAGGATGGAAGGCTGAGTCAACCTTGAGCCTAGTGGGATTTGAACAGCTGAACTGCTGAACTAGCAGTCAGCCTGCAGTCACAGCATTTAACCACTGCACCACTTCAGCTCAAATGCTTCAGTAGCATTTGACCCCTGCTTTAGACTGTTGCAATCTGGTTTGCCTTAAAGTGGGAATTACCCCTTAAAGACTAAGGAGTTATCATATACTGTTGAGGCTTGGTTGTATATTCTTTAAGGAAATGATGACAGGCTGGGTGAGATGGAAAAAGGAGTGAATCACCCTCCTATGTAACAAGAATTTCTTAATGGGCAAAACTCCCATCCACCGAGACAGTGTTTGGCCTTTTGACTTGGTCACAGTTGAAAATTATGACAGGCTCAACTTCTACAGTATATCCCAAACATTCCTTCGTGTCTATGGTCACTGATTAACTGGAGGCTCTTGTTAACATTCACTGGTGAGAAGAAGGCTCTTGATATTCATAGGATCTGCACCAGAGTCTCTTTCATGTGTGGGGTATTATTATTATTATTATTGCAAATGCAACTACAGGTTAATAAACACATTACCATGAGTGTGGTCTAGAATTAAAATGTGAGATAAAAGATAGCCTTGAAGCTCAGGCAGAAATAGGTGATGCTAAAAAGCTAACCTTAGCGTAAGAGTAGTGGCTTTAATTTGCTGGTGTGTTTCCAAAGTCCATTCACTTCTGTGATTGTGAAGGTTTGGAGTGGGGTGGGGTAGTGGTGGCATGTAGGGTACACGTCATTCATATGCATTTATATTAGTTTCTGAATGTACTAATTTCTTACCTGGCAATCTTGTATCCTTGAAACAACTGTGAATATAAATGCTTAATATCTTTCTGATAACTTTTTACAAACTAAAGTTTTGTGGGTCTGGTCTTACTGTTCCAAGGGATTACTCTCAGACCTGTGCTTCTTTGTAGTTGGACTTTGAAGCTCTCCACTTGAGTAAAACCAATACCACAGTTTTAAAACACCTTCCAGTAAGCAGCCCACGGAAACCACAGTCATCAAAAGATTCCTCAGCAAAGTATACAATGGGGAAACTACAGACATTAAAAATAGCAGGAAGAAGACGAAGACGACGACAAGTGGTAGTGTGTTGTTGTGCATTTATTGAGAGAAGCATTCATCATGCTGGTGGGATTTAATGGCTATTGGAATCTGTTCATTGAAATTATGCAACAAATCTCTTCAGTAAGTTAGGCATGATTTGCTATAGGACCATGTAAGATTGGATTTGGTTCTGTGATTTTCAATTTGGTTCTGTGTTTCAGAAAAGTAGAAAGGTTTCAGAAGCTTGGAAGATGGTGAGTCTTCTGAGCCAAGGCAGTGAACACTCACTGTCCTGGAAAAAAATAACAATTCTTAAATATTCTTATCCTCAATGCAAATGTGGGTTTATTTAGCCCAATATGGAGCAGAGCAGAGCAGAGCAGAGCAGAGCAGAGCAGAGCAGAGCAGAGCAGAGCAGGGGTCTCCAACCTTGGCAACTTTAAGACTTGTGGACTTCAACTCCCAGAGGAGCCAGGCTGAGGAACTCTGGGAATTGAAGTCCACAAGTCTTAAAGTTGCCAAGGTTGGAGACCCCTAGAGCAGGGGTAGGCAAAGTTGGCTCTTCTATGACTCATGGACTTCAACTCCCAGACTTTCTGAGCCAATCATGCTAGCTCAGGAATTCTGGGAGTTGAAGTCCATGAGTCATAGAAGAGCCAACTTTGCCTACCCCTGCCCTAGAGTAAAGTGGAATAGAGCAGAGCAGAGCAGAGCAGAGCAGAGCAGAGCAAAGCAGAGCAGAGCAGAATAGAACAGAACAGAATTCTTTATTGGTCAAGTGTGATTGGACACACAAGGAATTTGTCTCCGGTGCATAAGCTCTCAGTATGTATATACAAACTACAAACATACAGTGTACATTCAAACATAAGCTCTCAGTGTACATTTTTTAAACTGACAGTGATTCTTCAATACTTTATGCAGAAATTAGGAGTATCACTTAGCTTTTCTATATATTATAGGAACAAAGTTAAAATTTAACTCCTCAAATTTCCAGCCAGCACGGCCCTTGGATATACTTTCTGGGAATCACAGGGGCTGAAGTTCAATTGATCTAAAGGGCATCCAATTGGGGAAATTGGCAGCAGAATAATACTGCCTTCATTGGGTCTGATCCCTGCTCACATTATGACCTTTCCAGTAACATAGGTCTGGAATTTTTTTTAAAAAGTTAAAAATAAATAAAACCAGAGCAACATTTCTGGGAATTTGCATGATTTTAAGGATGGTGTGTGCGTCTAGATATTTTCAGCCCTTGCAGTATCTTGGTGCAGTGATCCTGACTTTTCCCCAATGCCTCTCCTCTGAAATGAGCCGAGGTGGCGCAGCGGTTAGAGGCAGTACTGCAGGTCACTTTAGCTGACTGATCCGCAGGTCAGCGGTTCAAATCTCACAGGCTCAAGGTTGACTCAGCCTTCCATCCTTCCGAGGTAGGTAAAATGAGGACCCAGATTGTTGGGGGCAATGTAAATATACATTGCTTACTGGTGTAAACCGCTTAGAGAGTGCTTGCACTGTGAGGCGGTATATAAATCTCACAAAATAAATAAAATAAAAATAAACTGAAAAAGGCAGATAATGAAGTGGAAAAATTAGAAGGGTTATATAATAGAAGACAGGGTCATCTTCCTACACCTACCAATAGATTCTGTGAAGCAGAGAGGATGTTTGCAAAATTGAAAACCTTTACTTTTACCTTTACTGGATGCATCTTTTGCCACAAGAAAGCAGTAGGCTCTCCCTCATGCCTGGTTGCTCCTACCCACAACCTAGATGTGAAGTTTGCAAAGTGCAGCTCATTAAAAACCTTAATTCACTCCTTGTTTTCCACTCTTCATTAAGAACTTAGGTACCTTCTAGTTGTCATGCAGACATGGTGACTTGTTAGTACATTGATTCACCTTCTACAAATAGTATTGGACCTTACCCAACGTAAGAATAGGAGATGCAATTTTACTGAAGTTTAAGAGGAAGGGACTTCCAGTGCATATCCTTTTCTATGATAGGAACAATTTGGTGTATAAACTTCCAAAGTTTTGAAATGCTAACATTTGCCAAATGTGCCCCAAAGTGATAACCTAAGCTGGATTTTACCCCCTTCTTCTTAAAGAGTGTATGTTTCATTAGCTCACTTCCAGTTAGCTGTCTTCTCATTGGAGTGCATGACATTCCCTGGGATGTCATCATTTTATTAAGTATCTAAAATTACACTATGCAGTGACAACACATAACAATAAACATTTCATATAATTCTGCTTGTCTCATCAAACAAATGGGACAATGATTGGATTTCAGTAAATGTAGTTCGGAAGAAGATTGCTGGCAAGAGAAAGACTATCTAATGTTCAGAGAAATGTGTAGTACAATCACAAAGTCTTATGTACCACAGAGCAGAAAGGAGAGATGGTTAAGTTACAGGACACAAAATGATTTTTTGGTGTATGCAACTTAACATAGTCTACCTACTTGGAACTTGTAATACAGTCTCCTTCAAAAGGAGAGCACATAACTTTAAGATTTTGCAGATCATCAAACCATCCATTTTCCAAATTTTTATAACACCCATATAAATACACTTTCTGTATTTCGGATTTGTCTTTATTCTTTTAGATCTCTATTACAGGTAGACCTTACTTAACAACCACAAATAAGCAGCTCCCTATATGGAACAACTGATGGGTAGGATACTGCCTCTCATGCCAGCTATTTCTAAGAAAGTGAGAAAGGTGACAGCAGCCACACGAGTACAGGCTGTACTAAGGGATCTTAGTTTAGCTCTTCAGATCTGCACATATATGCAAAAGATTTCCATTGTCTGTGGAGATCATGGTTACAAACATTACACGAAAAGTAAAGCCTTTGACTCAGTAAAGCCTTCGACTCAGTAAAGCCTTCGACTCAGTGGTTCACGATAAACTACTTCTGAAATTGAAATCCTACGGCATCTCTGGACCCTACATGACTGGATAACTGCGTTCCTGTCAAACAGACAACAAGTGGTCAAAATAGGGAGGGCCCTATCTAATCCCTTTCCTGTTAACAGGGGTGTACCCCAAGGCAGCGTACTAGGACCAACACTCTTTATACTCTACATAAATGACCTTTGCGATCACATTACAAGTGACTGCGTTCTCTTCGCCGATGATGTAAAACTCTTCAACACCACCAACAACACTGCTACCCTCCAAAAAGACCTTGACTTTGTGTCAGAATGGTCAAACTTCTGGCAACTCGAAATCTCAACCAACAAATGCTCTGTCCTACACATTGGCAAAAAGAATCAGAACACCAAATACAAGCTGAATAGACAAGACCTTGTAGTAAGGGGCGTGCATAAGCGCACCAGCGTGCCTACCATCCCTGTCCTAATGTTCCCTCTTATCAGTACCCATCTTATGTATATAAACAATGTTATATCTATGTATATTACCAATACGTATTTGACAAAATAAAATAAATAAAATAAATAAAAAGTCCTTGCAAACAAACTGGAAATAATATGAGAACTGCCCCAGGTGAAAATATTCTTTTTTGCTGATCTGGCATACCATCTAAAAAGGTGGGTTGCAGGTACTGGAGCTAGAAATTTATGAAAATCATTGCAAAAATATTATACCCTGTGATATTCCAGCTATTTTTTAGGCACAGAGCACATGTGGATATGTGAAAATGAACAGCTTTGCTTTCTGCAATAAATTCTACTTTTTGAATGGCTAGATTTCGATATGGAAGCTGTGTCACATAGTGAATATTGTCAGTTGTATGTCTATGCAGGGTGATGCACCCCTATCCTAATATTATGGTACATTCCAATACAAGCAGGACATGTGATGTGATATTCTGCGCATGTATGCATTCCTGATTCTCCATTATTTTCTTTGACTTGACTCTTGACCGGAACGGTCGCATTTCCTTAGCAAGAATGTAACTATTCAGAATTTATTGTTTTTGTACCGAAATAAATATTTTCTATTAGACTTTTAATCTCGGTTTTATTTTCTAACTGTCTGGATTCCAAGAAAAGATCCACATCGCCTCTGTGAGATTTATTCTCACCTTAACAAGCTGGACTGCCTTTGTACAGATTTTCTAAAAAGTTCAGTTACCAGCAAGTCCAACTATAAGTCCTCAATTTTAGACAGGATCAGTCTACCAGGCCAACATTTCATAGATTCCAGTGCATAATCAAATATCTATGGATTTTGGCTGTTGTTGTCTTCTCCAGCTGTGTCATTCCTCTGTGTCTTTTATTAAGTCTTTTATCAACCATGAAATGATTGACTTTCCAGCTTCAAATAGAACAGTATTTTCTGACAGTGCTTCACATCTATTCAGTAGGTTAATTGTTCACCCTATTTCTCAGTATGATAATCTGTACAAGCTCTATAAAGTTTCTTTGGAAGAAGAGTTTTGTATAAGGCATATCATAAGAGCATGGTGTTATTTTTGGGTCAATTAAGTCATTTAATTTGTTTTTTTAATTATTTGCAAGTTTGTTTTCCTAGGATATAAACAAAAATATTTATGAGACTGTGCAGAGTTGTAAAAGCATCCTAATTATATAGATGTCCATAAAAAAATAAAGATGGATCTTAGTATAATATTATTGCACTACCCATCCAGGTATAAATAGAGGAAAAATCTGAGTGGGGGGGTGGGACAAATCAAAAGGGGAAAAAAAACCCTGATGATCAGTGAATCATGAAATGTTACCAAATATGAAAATAACTGAGTTTACAGAAGGTGAAGGTCAGGAAGTGGTGAATAATCTAACCAAAAATATTAGAGCAGCATAAATAAATTAAACCATTTTGTCCCGTTCAAGTTTAAAATAGATTTTATCACCAGTCAACAGTGAAAAGCTGGCTTAATATTTTTGAGAACCACAAATCACACTCCAGTTCACCCTTTCTAATGGATTATATGCTACAGAAAGGAGGTGCCGTTCTCCACCATTTTCCTTTGCTCCCTGCCCAAACAGCCCTGCATAATTTTTATCCTTGGAGCTTTCTCCCACGTGCCTGTCAGATAAGTTTTCTTATGGGAAATTATGGTGCTGCACCTGATATTTTTCTTCCCTCCCGCCTTCCCTCTTTTTCTTATTTATCTGCCCATACCTCCAAGTTCAGACGGTATTCTTCTGCCAAGCACACCTGAAACAAATGAACAAAATCCCCTAGCAGCTAACTATGAGTGCACAAGAGGTTAATACAGTATATAATACAGAAGACCAAACCCAAAGTAACCGTGAAAGCATTTAAGGCAACACATCCCATGACAAATAGTTTTGTTTCGAGCTTCAGATTTAATTATAAGTTGCCATGTACAATGATGACATAGTGTTATAATAGGCACATAGAATGCACTAATCTGATAGTATATCTTGGCGTTCAACAATAGGTGCAGTGAACCAGCCTAAGCTGCTCATTCTGGACATATCTGCAAACTCCACCTAGATACTTATCAGTCTCTTTAATTAAGTGGAGGGAAACATCTTGAGGACATATCCATAATAACAGACTTCCATGAGAGGAGAATCACTGCAAACCACCAATAACCTCTTTTTACTCCCAATAGTTGGGGTCAATTTCTAGCATTACTTCTAAGCCCCAATTCTGGAGCCATTGGAGCGAGCGTCAAAGTGAAAGAAAAAGAGAACAAAGCCAGGAGATCTGTAGGAGAAGGATGCAGGATAAGCTTCTGTATTCCCTGTTTGGAATACCAGCAACTTCATTCCGCCACCACCCCTGTTGCTGAATTTTCCATGCATCCTCATCACCTTTCTATGACCCTGGACAATGCTCAGTCTAGGCTAGGCTGTTTTGATGCACACCCTTTGGAGATAATTGTACTTGTGCCTGTAGTTCTGCACACCTCAATGCCCAGCTGTGGACATGTCGGCATCTTGCACAGTCAGAATGTTAGAATGAGCAAAGAACATGAAATGAGAAATACACCTTTAGGGCATCATGGACCAGTTTACATCCGAGACCGCCTTCTCCAACATACCTCCCTAAGACCGATTAGAGCCCACAGAGTTGGTCTGCTGGTGGTCCCGTCAGCCAAACAATGTCGGCTGGCGGGCCCACGAACGAGGGCCTTCTCTGTGGCAGCACCGGCTCTCTGGAATACACTACCCCCCGAGATCCGCATTATTCCCACCCTGCCAGCCTTCAGAAAAGCAGTTAAAACATGGCTTTGTCAACAGGCCTGGGGCCAATGATTTTAATACAACACCGATCATTCTTGGCCCCATGAATGATTTATTGTATGGGTTTTTAAATTGTGGTTTTAATGTTTTTTTAAATGTTTTAATATCTATTGTTTTTAATGCTTTTTATATTTGTTGTTGCATGTGAATTTTTACTGTTGTGAGCCGTCCAGAGTCTCTGTGGAGTGGGCGGCATACAAATGCAACTAATAAATTTAGGTCACTGAATCCAATTCTTCTGTAAGAATTCAAATGAAGGCATCTCAGACAAGTGGCCTTCTAGCTTTTACCATGGGTTTCAGGAAAGGCAAACTAAAATTGAATGTATATTACAGTAGGGAAACAGTAACACTTTGAACCTCTCGTTGATTCAGTGTATTCATAATGAACTATGTCAAATGATTCTACCTCTGGTCTAGTTACTGTATATCTCAGGAGAGGAGCACAAGCTGTCCCGGCTTCCCACAGACATGTCTGGCTCTCAGTGTATCATTGGCAAACATGTTCATTAAGTGAGCTTAGGCCCAAACAGGACTAATATGAGAACCGCATTTACTCCCTTGAAGAAAGGTGGATTATCAATACATCAATACAAGATGAATATCATGGCCTATCTGCTTGCTATAATTTTCTGTTGTCAGTTTCCCAGATAAAAACTATTAATCACTCATTTGGGTTTACAGGTAATGAATTTTATGGATGTTGGCCATCAAATGGGAAGGTCCAGATATTCAGGTAGGTAGCATAATTGACTATGGCATTGTCATCAATCTTTGTTGATCTTGCCTGGTATGGCTCATATATAGTAACAATGTTCCTTTAGTTTGGATTACTTATGCCAACATTCTGAAAGTTTTGGAATCCCCATCCTACATGTCATACATGATCTGTGTATATATGCACACGTACATATGCACACACACATACACACACTGCTGCTTCAATCCACATAGTTTCAAGATATTCTGCCTTTCCCTACAAAAGGAACATGACAAATGATATAGTACAAATGATCTCTTCAGTTTAGAATTGTTAAGATAACTTCTCTATTACCACCATCACTGTTATTAAAAAACAATTTGCCAGAGCCTGTCTTATATCAGACTTTACTTTACTTTATGCCAATGGACTCAGACAAACATTTTTTTTTCAGTGATGGCACCCATACTCTGGAACAGTCTCCCTCTGGAAGCTAAATTGTTGTCCTTGGTAATAATCTGTGGAAGGTGGTAAAGACCATACTGTTACTAAGACCCTTGGAGGAATAATTGTATGGATGTCCTGGATTGCCTAGTTACAGTACAAGACAATGGCATGTACAGATCTCCTAAAAATATTGCTGGGAACTTGTTTGTATCCTTAAGAAGTTCCTTGGTAATTTTTCCCAGGAATCACATATGTTGGTCTCAAATTTTGCTTTAGATGAAATTTCATACAGGATTCCACTAGGTACAACAGTGTGAAATTGTAGGCTTCCTTGTATTGTTTACACTACTGTGTCAGTCCAGGTAATGTGATCTCTAGACTGGGACAAGCAATCTCTGGTTGGATTAAAGTCCAAAACATCTGGAGGGCATCAGGTTGGTCTAGAGCAATCAACAGAGACAATTAATATATTGTTTAAGAAAGTATCTTAGTAATACTTTAATTATTCAGTACATAAAAGGAGAGCACTGAGGACTTTTCAACTTAGACTGACGGTAGGCAAGGTAAGATATAAAACAGATATACTGTAGGCAGTCGTGCAGAGCTGCAGGCAAATGTGTGCAGCAAATCAGGAGCTTGGAACAAGAAGTTCAGACAATTAGGATAAAAGGGCAAGATGATAAATACAAGGCGGCTTCTACTGTGGCTGGATGTTATTACTCAAGGAAAGTGCTAAAGAGACAGGAAGCCCTCTTAATTCTTTCTTCCCAGAAGAATTAACCATTTTCTTTGGTAATGTCAGCCTTCTGGTTGGCAACATGGTAAATGGCCATCACAAGAAATTGGGAAGATTCTTCTGCCTCCTAAAAACTTGTGCCAGGATGTCTATGGAGATTCTCAGTCATCCAGGTCATGGTTGTCCTAAAGGTGCTTTTTTCAAGAGGCAACTGGACTTTCTGGTTTTTCTTTGAAGACGTTTCGCTTCTCATCCAAGAAGCTGAAGAAGCTTCTTGGGTGAGAAGCGAAACGTCTTCAAAGAGAAACCAGAAAGTCCAGTTGCCTCTTGAAAAAAG
This sequence comes from Diadophis punctatus similis, assembly GCA_023053685.1. Classification (NCBI taxonomy): domain Eukaryota; kingdom Metazoa; phylum Chordata; class Lepidosauria; order Squamata; family Dipsadidae; genus Diadophis; species Diadophis punctatus. The sequence goes on along the minus strand of JALIGW010000003.1, from coordinate 12,237,319 downwards.
CACCTTTGTGCCACGATGCTGAAATTTATTTATTTATTTAATTTCATTTATATGCCGCCCAACTCCCGAAGGACTCCGGGCGGCAAAATTTCATGGGCTTTCACCATTTTGCAGGACATCTGATCCAGCGTAGGAGATTGTGCAATGCAGGTAGAATAAAATCCCAACCCTTCATGCAAAAACATTTTTTTTTGTTGGGAAACCACAGTAACACGCTGTCCCCACTTGATCAGCCTTCCTTATTATATACCGAGAAGCTGCAGGGCCACAGCTTACCCCACGGGGCAGCAATCAGCTATTTCTTACTATTGTCTCCTTACAGGTTTTAGACTGAATTTTTTAATATTTGCTTTTAGGGCCAAAGGATCACAGGTAAGTGGTTTCAGAGATGATTTCAGTTCAGTAATCATTAATGCTACCCTCTCTGCTTTTCCCCCCTCAATGACCTCCAGTTTTAACACACACCCATTGCCCCTTTAAATGCATCCAGGTAGACTATGAAGCAAGACCTTCTTAATTGTATGGTAGCATCTTATTACTGTGGGAGGTTAGTGCTAATCAATGATAAATTGGAAAGACAACATCAAAATGAAGATTAGTACATACGATAATTTATCCCTTTGTCATACAAAACCCTTGGCATAAATCTGTATAAGAACCCACTCATTCAGTTTCTGAATCATAGGCTGTAATTTATTCAATAAGTCCTGGCTAAACAAACCTTAGTGCAATATAAGTTTGAGCGTGTCAGAAAGTGCTTAACAGATCTCTGGATTTGCTTTACTGAGGAGTGGAGAGATGGCTGGTTGACCATCATATATGTACGGCTTGTACCAGAGGTGGGTTCCTCCCAGTTCAGACCGGTTCTATGGAACCGGTAGTAACTTGGCGGCCTGGGTCGCTGGAAGCGGCAGCGACCCAGGCCTGCCATGCCCCTGAACTGGCTCTCTTGACGGCGCTGTAGGCACCCCCATCTTGTTTTTTGTTTTTTGCTTCTGTGCATGCGCAGAAGCTGGTTTTTTAGCACTGTGCATGCGCACGGGCAGGGCACGCAATGCACGCGCACCCACATAGCGCATCAAGTAGCAAACCGGCAGCAGAGAAAATTAGAACCCACTCTGGCTTGTACTCTATTTTTGAACCAAAACTTTTGTACAATTGTGCTAAAGAATAGATTTAATTTGGGAGGCTCCTCCAGCAAAAGTGAAACAACCAGAGTATTGATATGTCAAAATTAATATTTACAACAATGCAGACTGGGAGTAGGGAACTTGTTGTTCTCCAGATACAGCAGAACTACAGTTTTTACAATCCCCAGTGCTGGATATATGCTTGCCAGATCTCTTCCAAGCCTTTCTTGGAGATAATGATGATGACTAAAATTCAGACCGTTTGCATTGGGGCTGTGCCAATCATTCGAAAGACATTTTACAAAATATGATGGCATGAGTAGAGAAGTCCTTCTTGAAGAGTTGAACCAGCGGTGTCCTTTAGGGGTCTCCAACCTTGGCAACTTTAAGACTTGTGGACTTCAACTCCCAGAATTCCTCAGTCAGCTTTGCTGGCTGAGGAAGTCTGGGAGTTGAAGTCCACAAGTCTTAAAGTTGCCAAGGTTGGAGACCCCTGCGTTTAGAAAGCTCATCAAGTTCTTTCTTCTATAGCTGCCTCTGTTGATGATGCAGGCAACAAAGAACACATCTGCTGGGACTGCCCTTGAAGTAGCCATGCTTCAAAGCCTCAGCTGCTTAATGCTTTGGATGGAATGCTTTAGTCTTCCTAACATGCCTTGTAGCACCTCTTTGGAATACTTTGTGTGCTCCTAGTTTTCATGCAATGTTCTATCACTAAGCCACAATCATTACCACCAGCTTAAAATTGCATTTCTTTTGTGTTAGTATGGCTAGGGCCATTGTAAATTCAACTGCAACATTTTCCTAGTCTGATCACTTTGCTCATGCACATGCCTTCAAAGACCACAATAGAAGCTATTGCAAAATATACTAACCATACTGTTGAGAGATTTTTTAAAAAAGGCCTTCAGAAATGATATGATAGATTGAGGCTATTTTTCTTATATTCAAATTCACTCAATTAATTCTGCTATTTTAGCGTATGCAGCTTTCAGATGAAACCCTCTCTTTCCCCCTGGTAGCTTTAGGGTTCACATAGCAAAGAGAAAGATAAGAATCACTGAGAGACTCCAGGTAGAATATGGGTCTTGGCAGATGCTCAAAGACATTGAGCTCCACCTTTAGTCTTCCCTCCCTCCCTCCCTCCTTCCTTCCTTCCTTATTTTTATTTATTTATTTATCTTGTGAGATTTATATACCGCCTCACAGTGCAAGCACTCTCTAAGCGGTTTACACCAGTAAGCAATGTATATTTATATTGCCCCCAACAATCTAGGTCCTCATTTTACCTACCTCGGAAGGATGGAAGGTTGAGTCAACCTTGAGCCGGTGAGATTTGAACCGCTGACCTGCGGATCAGTGTCAGCTAAAGTGGCCTGCAGTACCTGCCTCTAACCGCTGCGCCACCTTGGCTCTTCCTTCCTTCCTTCCTTCCTTCCTTCCTTCCTTCCTTCCTTCCTTCCTTCCTCCCTCCCTCCCTCCCTCCCTCCCTCCCTTCCATGATACGAATGTGAAACCTGTGATTTTCCAGGTATCATTGGACTACAAACTCCATTATCCAAGTTTACTGCTTATTTTCACAAAGGTCGTAGTCCTAAAGGACCTGGAGGCGCACAGAGGTCCCTTAAGGCTTTCGCATGAGTAACCTCTTCTGTTGGCCTAAGTTAAGAACCCCTCCAGCAAACTCTGCTTAATGTTCCAAATACATCAACAAGGTTACCAACATCTGTGTGAGAACTTGAATTCAAATCATCAAGATTCAAGAGATGAGAGTGCCCTCAGGTAGCGATCTTTATGTAATCAGTTTTAGGAAACAAAAAGCCCCCTGTTTTATCTGTGAATCATTGGCACACAATGCACTTCATTTTCCCATCTGAAACAAACGGATTCCAAAGTGCTTTACAGGACTCTTTGAAATCCATATTTATGCATGTTCTTGGCTGAAGGACAGCCATCCAGGAATTCTAATAGAGGTTCCAGCCAAAAACACATCATCCCCTTGTACTAACTTGTGGAATGAAGAGCAGTTAGTATCATTCACGTTACTTATATTTAGCAATCACTTGCAGTACTAAATATAAATCTGGCTCAAAACGGAGAATGTCTGGCATGCAATAGTTTCACAAAATAGAGGGTGAAAGCAAAAGAAAACAAAAAGCTTCCTAACACAGAGCGAGCTTTCTCAATGACTTTTAAGATGCAAAACACAGCAATATTCACCCTTCGTTTCCCATTTGCTGTCTGGCTGAAAATTGTAAAACCACAAAAACTGCAATTCTCAGTTACCCCAGAAATGAAGGTCAAGTCTCGCTCTAAATTAGAAAACTTGCTCCAAATTAGTATCTCTCTGGTTAAAAGTAAACCCCACTTGAATCAATTCCTGTTGGATTCATTGATGAATATGTCTTATTATGCAACTGCTTAGGAAAAAGAGGTGTGACAGAATTGGGCCCTGCTCAATGACATGACTAAGTTTACACATCTCACCAAGCTTAAATATGCTTTGTTTTGAGTTTCAATCAAAATAGAGCTGGGAGGGACCTTGGAGGTCTTCTAGTCCAACTCCCAGGAGACCCTATACCAGTGATGGCGAACCTATGGCATGAGTGCCACAGGTGGCACGCGGAGCCATATCTGAGGGCACGCGAGGCGTTGCCCTATGTCAGCTCCAGCGCGCATGGGTGCGCTGGTCAGCTGATTTTTGGCCTTCTTTTCGGCTGTTTTCGCTCTCCCCAGGCTTCAGGAAAGCCTCCTGAACCCCAGGGACAGCTAAAAACGGGCCAACGGGCCCACTGGAAGTCCGGAGGCTTCAGTGAGGCCTGTGCACAGGCGCGGGGGGCAGCACGGGGGTTGTGCACATGCGCGTGGGGAGGGCATTGCATTATGGGTGTGGGCATGCACGCGCACGCTATCATGTGCGTGCACACACCCTTTTGGCACCCGAGCCAAAAAAGGTTCGCCATCACTGCCCTATACCATTTCAGATAGGTGGCTGTCCAGTCTTTCCTTAACAACCTCCAGTGATGAAGCACCTACAACTTCTGAAGGCAAATTGTCCCACTGGTTAATTGTCCTCACTGTTAGGAAATTTCTCCTTAATTTCACATTGCTTCTTTGGCTTAGTGTTGTGTGGACCCATTTATTACCATTTGTAAAGTGTGATTTATAACTTAGCGCTACATGTGAACTGAGTTACTTAGCAAACCATCAGTAGCAAACTACAGTGTTTCCCTGAAAATAAGACCCTGTCTTATATTTTTTTGACCCCCGAAATATGGCCTTGGCCTTATTATCGGGGGAGAGGATTCCTATTATTTTTGGGGTGCAGGAGGCAGGGTGGGCCGCGAGACACGCATCTTACCAGAGTCTGGCAGCTCTGTGGTGTCTCTTGGCTGGTCTGTTTAGCTCCAGTTCCAGCTCCAGCCAACACCATAGAGCGGGAAGTGCATTCGCAGAGCGGCTGCTGCCCTGGCTGGGGTTTGGAAGCCGCAGAGCTGGAGTTTAGGGGAGAGAAAGAAAAAAAGACTTCTGCTGCTTCTGCTTTTGGCTGCACGCAAGGAAAGCAGCAGAAGTCTTTCTTTCTCTCCCCCAAACTCCGGCTCTGTGGCTTCCAAACCCCAGCCAGGCTGCGGCTGCTCTGCAAGTGCGCTTCCCACTCTATGGTAATGGTCATTGGAGGCCTCCCCTTCCCCCCTGCTCCTCTCTGCTCCAATCTCCCCGTGGTCCCCCCATCTGAGCGCTGACTGACCAGAGCACCTGCCGGCATGCCTGGGAAGCCCCTCCACCTTGGGAGTCACCAGATGGGATGGTGACTGAGCCGGACTCTTCCTGGGGAGGGGAGCCTCGCAGGACCCTTGCCTGCACTCCTTTCCTCCCGCAGGCCCTACTTACTCTTCCCAGGCACCTGGCAGTGAGACACCGGGCAGCCACGATGAGGGCAGCCACGACAGACGCAGCTCGGCCGGCCCGGCCACGGCCAGTGCTCCCTGCCCGCATCTGAGCTTGGCTTGCAGGGGGGCCGGCTGGGCCCTCCATAGGTGGCAGCGGCGAGGGCAGCAGCAGCACCTCAGCCATCCCCGCAGAGCAGAAGCAGCTGCCGACCAAACCTCTCAGGTGGGTGGGGGGAGAGTGCACATAAGACACAGCACCAGGACAAGGAATCTTTTGGCTACATGCTGCAAGCAAGAAATCTTTCTCTCCTCCAAACTCCGCCAGAAATGAGTCTTCGTGAGACTCATCGCTCCTGCACAGCCTCTTGGAGCGAAAGGGGAGAAAGATTTCTTACATGCAGCGTGCAGCCAAAAGGTTCCCTGTCCTGGTGCTGTGTCTTACCTGCACTCCCCCCCACTGCCCGAAAGGTTTGCTCGCCAGCTGCTTCTGCTGCTGCGCCCGGCTAGAAGTTTGGCTGTCAAACTTCTCGGCTTCCTCAGGCAGCCCACGAGAGTTTCCTCCCCCTCCTGCTTTGCTCGAGAGCTGGAGATGGGGTGGGAGCAGAGAAGCTGCCACTAGCCACTTTGTTTCCTTGCATCTTCTGAATAGCCGGTGAGACCCCAACACCACTGCTTGAACCTCCACCGCAGCATGCTCAAAGTCACCATGCCCTCCTCCTCATTTTCGTTGCCTGCTTTGACTCCGCCACTCCCAACGCTACTGGCACTCTTTCCCCTCTCCCTGCCCCTACCCAGGGCCGGGTCCCCACCCCCACCACTACCGGCTCTGCCCTTCGCCGTTTTCATCAAGTGTGTGTGTGTGACAGAGAGAGAGAGAAACAGAAATGGTGGAGAGGCAACTCTTTCAAACAGTGTTGCCTGCCATTCTTGTTACTCCCCTCCATCATCTCTCTCTCTCTCTCTCTCTCTCTCCCTCTCTCTCTCTCTCTCTCTCTCTCTCTCTCTCTCTCTCTCACACACACACACACACACACACACACACACACACACACACACACACACACACGATTGCTTGAAAGGGACAGGCTGCGCTTTGCTTCTATTGTAAGCACGCGCTTCCCACAATCACTTGTCCTTTTTTCAAGCAGCAGCAGTTGCGGGGGGCCGATTCCGATGGGCTGCATGGCTTTCTGCCTCATTGTAGCAGGAGCCTAAGGAACACCCACGGAGCACAAGCCATGGTTGCTGCTTGCTCCATAGCCACAAGGTGAGCTGCGGAACAGAGAGGCCCTCGGCTGCAAGGTTGCCTAGCGCTACGGGCAGAGCTGGGGCTAGCAAGAGTGCGCTGGAAATATCTCCAGACACCCAGAGAGACAGAATTCCCGGCCCTCGCTCAATCAGCTGATCAGCGGGCCGTGGTTAAGGGGCCCAGCAGCCTTGAGGTGACCAGGGAAGGGAAGGACTGCCTTCTGTGCTGGCCACGGCCACCCCTTCACTAGGGCTTATTTTTCGGGGAGGGCATATATTTACGCCCACCTCCAAAATAAGCCTTGGTCATATTTTCAGGACATGTCATATTTTTGGGGAAACACTGTCACGATGTGAATTATTGCCAGTTGTGCAGATCTACTGTTTCTTGTATTTATGGTCAAGCAGACGTATGATATATTCTATTACGCATGTCTGCATTCCTAAAGTCAACTCCTCTCTTTCTCTTCGCCATTTCTACCGAAGGTAGAAGTGATTTATTCTTTAGCGGATAAAATGTAGCTTACTAAGGATTCTTTTTATTATTTTCTACTGAAATAAATATTTTGTTAATTAGATTTGAATCTCGGTTTTATTTTCTAAATGAGAATGACTTCAAAAGGGAAGCAAAGATCCATCGACCTCCGGGGGATTGTCTCCCCCTGCTAACAAACACGGTGTGATTTAGGGCTGTGTGTGATTTCATTATATTGCATATTTAAATTTAGATACAGCATTTATCTATGATAGGTTATACAATGGAGCAAACATAAAAATATAAGATTCATGCCTCTATGTTAATTACTGTATATGCTGCTATTTCTATTGTTGAGCAATAGCCCAGAGTAGATACAAAAAAACTTAACCTACAGAATCTAGCATGAAATTTTTTTTTAAAAAAAAACCTAATCCCAAAGGCTTCATTTATCCATGTGGATTTCCCCCCCAAGTGGATTAGACCAATGAATGCAAGCTCCAGCCACAGCTCAATCGTTATCTCTTGTTTGAGCATGTTTCAGTTTGTGCCAGTGGTAACTGATGGTATCATATCCAAAGCAACTTCTGAGTCCCACTCTAGGCAACTCTGTGTGAATTAGACAATTGGCCTAGATAAGCTAATAATGATCCAGTTTACAAACAACTTAAGCCATCCTTCCACAACCATGCTGATTGGAGAATTCTGGACATCTATACTTCCAACACATCTAGAAGTTTGAGTTTGTGTCAATGAGTTCTCTTTCATGTGCTACTGTCCCTTCAAATTTTAACTGATGTGCCTACTTTTGTCTTCTCCTAAAAGAGAAAGTGATTTATCTAAGTAGAGAACAAGGGAGGTGTCAAACATTTTTTTTTTAAAAAAACCCTTATGTTAACTGGTACATTTAAATTAGTTAAATTAGTTAGTTTTTATTGTTTTAAATGTGGTTATATATCCCGTAAGCCGCCTTGAGTTGCCATGGGTGAATAGGCAGCAATATAAATTCAATCAATAAATAAATGCAAACCTGGAATGATCAGTGCAAAGTAAATGTAAAGATATCACCTTTGTAAATATTATTTTTGTAAATGCAAAGGTACCACCAGAATGGGGAAATCTGTTGTAATGTGACAGCATCTATTGATTCTAATACCAATGGGATCAGCAAAACAAAAAGAACTATCCGTAGTTCTCCAAGTGTAAATTCTAGAACCTGTCAGACTGAACCACCATAGCCATTCATGGGTGGAGGAATGTAAAATAGTCATAGAATGTTCTGATTCTTAAATGGACTGTTCTGAGTATTCCAGATGAGGCCCAACTGTTCAAATATTCTATTCCAAACTTTTCTGTTTTGGAGCTGGAATGTTCCATGATAGAACATCTTAATTATGGGATTTGCCACTCACCATCACAACAGATTCCTGCAATGTAATGCCACAACCATATTGTGGTTAACCATGTTTAAAGATACTTCATTGCAAGATCTTCTGGAAGCTTGGAGGCATCTGCTAATAAGATGTGAAAATTCAGTACAAACTTGAGATGAGTGTATGAGTCAAAAGAAGTTACATTCTATGGTCTATTAGATAGTCTATTATCAAATTAGTCCACTGTTTATTTCAAATAGGTCAGAATTATAGATGTTCAAAACTCTGGATGGCCACTAAGTAACAACAAACAAACACATAATTATTTAACTCTTTGCAGCCATGTACAACTCATCTGAATCTTTGCAACCCAGATGTGATAGAACTATGTTAGGGGACTCCTCAACATGGCTTTGGATCATCACTGCAGCCTATGATTCTATACCATTGACATCAATGGGCAGCTGAGCCAACGTCTGGCGCTGCAGGAAACACAAGACGTGCAGTTTCAACTTGCAACACTTAAGTTCTGAAAAACCTGGCTGTGAAACTTTTTCAACTGTCAACAACTTCTGGTTCCTGGAATGTTATGACCACCACCATTTCGCTAGTTTTTGCTACCAGTGTTGTATTAAGAAAAGGGAAAGCTGTAACACCCAGTTGGCCAGATCCCTTCTAGCAAGTACTGTAAATATTAAAAAATTGCCTAACAGACAAATAAGAGCTTGCAAGCAGGACCAAGCAGTTTTGGAATTCACAGTGTTTCAGGGTTGACTTTGCACTGAGGCTTTTTGCAGGTTGATATTCAAATATTTTATAGGATTTGAGAAGATGTAAGCAATGGAGAAATGGAATGTCCAGGGTGTGATCACCCTAAAATGATAATAATTCCTGTTTTCAATTTTTAAATCTTCTGGAAAGCACTTATAAAATCTTAAGTAATGATATAGTCCTGCGCAGCAGCACTGGGGATTCGTCTGAAACACATGTCTAATACACCATAGTTATTTTATACAACAAATGTGGCAAACCCTTTATTCCTTTCCTTTTTAGTATTATGGGCCAATAGGCCACACAATTTACGGAGTGTAATTTTAGTAAAGTTAGACCATGTATAATTGACAGACTGGGTTTTATCATAGATTTTAGTTGTTATTTATTATTTTAAACCAGAATTTTTAATTGTGTATTTACTGAGTGTTTTTATTTGTTCTGGTCTCTGGTCTATGACTGTAATAAACTGAATTGAATAGACAATTGGCCTAGATAAGCCAATAAATGATCCAGTTTACAAACAGCTTAAGCCATCCTTCCACTACCATGCTGATTGTTCACGAGCATGCTGATTGGAGAATTCTGGATGTCTACACTTCCAACACATCTGAAAGTTTGGGTTTGTGTCAATGAGTTCTCTTTCATCTGCTACTGTCCCTTCAAATTTTCACAAAGCATGCTGTTTTCAATCAGTATAATTTTTAAATATTCTGGAAAGCACTTTTAAAAACTTAAGTAGTGTCCTATATCATATAGAAGGGGTGGGCATGACTGGCTCAGGAATTCTGGGAGTTGAAGTCCACAGGTCTTCAAAGAACCATAGTTTGCCCCCCCTTCTCATATAGCAACATCTTAATTATGGAATAAATAAACAATAAAGGAAAAGTGTTCAAAGCTGATAAAATTCGGGTGAAGTTTTGCAGAAAGGTTTGGACATGTCATTGTTGTGTTTTATCTAGGATGTCTCACTGAGTCCTAATCTTCAGCATCTAAACCACATGAATAATTTTTGAAGAAGGCTGGGATTTGGCAGGAAATTGCATGTCCTATCTTGTCTTGACAATATTAGCTAGCAAAATAATTGTGGTTGATTCAGTTAAGGAGAGGGGGCAGGAAGCTAAAAACAGGTTTCTATAGAAAAGCTGTTTGTTTGTTCTTTACTGGAATTACACATTTAATTCTGATATAGATCTTTCTGATTACCTTGGTGTTTATAAACTTATCCATGGCCTATCTACACTTCAACTTACTAGAAGCCTGAAGCCAACACAAAGTACTTCTGCCAATCAACAGATCGTGGGAGCCTCTGAATGTTCTCCCAGGGAAAAGTTACCCAGAAGTAGAAAAACAACACATAGTGAGGAAATGATTTAATTCTGCACTCCAGTTATGCTAAGTTTTGAATTAGAAAATATAATAGCCATATAATTACATTATTTTATAAAGTCCCTAACATTGTCTTGGTGCTGCACAAAACGGAAAGAAGCTTAGAATATAATCCATTAGATCTGAAATCTAGAGAAAAGGGACTGATGGAAAAAGGAGGAAATCTAGATGGCCATTCTGAATGGAGTATATGCTACAGTGAAGTCAGTCATTGAATGCCAGTTTGTGCACAAAGCGGCATCATTGGTGTCCAAGAGAAAGGGACCTTAGTGATATTTCAAAGATGTAATTGCAATTTGAAGGTGGAACCAATGCTCAGAGAGGTGTAGGTTTCTTTTTGTTGGTTGCATTCAACAAAGCCTAGAGCAGGGGTGGGTTCCTCCCGGTTCGGACTGGTTCTAAAGAACTGGTAGCGACCAGCTGGTGATGTCATGATGACGTCACTGACCCGGTTCGGTTGGTGCTGGTCTGTGGGTGCCGCCATCTTTTTTAAAATTTTTTTTTTTTAAATTTTTTTTTCCTTCTGAGCATGCGCAGAAGCTGAGTTCCGGCACTTGCATGCGGTCGCCATCTGTTTTTCGGCTTTGTTTTGTTGCCACCCAGTGCAGGAGGAAGCGAACTGGCAGCGAGGTAAGTTAGAACCCACCCCTGCCTAGAGAGTCATCTACTGAAGATGCTTTATTCTGAACTCCTACATAAAGCAAGAGAATGGACATGATCTCAGTGAAAGGGCTTAATGAAAGGGCTAGCAGCCCTTCTTATATGGAGGCCAAAAGATTCACATCAGGCTGCAAACAGATCCTTTGTCTGCAACTCCCCAAATCAGTGCCCCCTCCCCCAACCTTTTGGGCACCAGGGACCAGTTCTGTGGAGAGAGGTTTTTCCATGGACCAGAGGGGGTGTGGTTTTATGTATTGTCTGCATCCCGTGGATGGGCCATCGCTTGTTTCTATGTTTCTGACATGCCACGGATCAACAAAAATGATTAGGGGACTGGAGGCTAAAACATATGAAGAATGGCTGCAGGAACTGGGTATGTCTAGTTTAATGAAAAGAAGGACTAGGGGAGACATGATAGCAGTGTTCCAATATCTCAGGGGCTGCCACAGAGAAGAGGGAGTCAAGCTATTCTCCAAAGCACCTGAGGGTAGAACAAGAAGCAATGGGTGGAAACTAAACAAGGAGAGAAGCAACTTAGAACTAAGAAGAAATTTCCTGACAGTTAGAACAATAAATCAGTGGAACAGCTTGCCTCCAGAACTTGTGAATGCTCCATCACTAAACATTTTTAAGAAGATGTTGGATAATCATCTGTCTGAAGTAGTGTAGGGTTTCCTGCGTAAGCAGGGGGTTGGACTAGAAGACCTCCAAGGTCCCTTCCAACTCTGTTATTATTATTATTATAATGCCAGTCCGCGGACTGGGGGTTGGCGACCCAGCCTTAAATCACTTCCAGTCTTCTTCCATCGCTTCCATGCAGTGCCAGGAAAAGAGACTTTTGTTTTACTTAGCATCCTCTTTTCAACTCTAGGACTCTTGGCTTCAACGTCATTTTTTTTTCTTTTAAGGAAAGTGGATCTCAGAGCAATGCAAACTCAACCTTGGAAATGCTTCAAAGGGGACAGGAGGGGAGAGTCAAAAGAACTGGGAGATCCTAAATTTGTCCAACCCCAAATCAAGAGAAACATGGAAGGGTCAAAATAATTTCCCTGAGGAAACATTAAAACAACAACCAAACCGAGTATAGACAAATGTCTCTTTACCTTTGATTCCACTTGATCGAGAGTCTGCAAATTTGAATTTAGCAGAAGTCATTTAACACCAGAGCACTCCAGCCCAGCTTAGCATTGCTAGAGTAGGGAGGGGCCATAAAACAACCCATGCTCAGAAAATTTTGTGTGGATGTACAATATGCATTGCACATGCTTGCGTACATGGGTGCATACAAGGTATAAGAAATAAGGGGAGGAAAGGAGAATGAGTGGTATCAACTAGCAGGCTGAACATCTGAACAGGAGCAGAAAATTTAACTCTGTAGATAATGCAGGTAGGATGGTTTCTAAGAAAGACAGTGCTGGGAGAGGAAGAAGCAAATGATAATTTATCCCAGCCAAGGCAAAAGAATAAGTCTTAGGGTTTCACATATTCCTTGTTTCCGGCAGGTAAAATGTTTCCTCCCCAGACTTTGAAGTGGTACAGTCCACTTCCCACCACATCACTCCATTTCCTTATCTTGTTGTGTGCTCAGGTACTTACAGCCCACATTTTTCTGGGTACATAAATTGTGCATTCCTCTGGATGTGGAAAACATGGCTTATGCCAAGTACTGCTGCTTCAGAAGCAGTAGGGCAGGCTGACCCAGTCTGTAATCATTAACTGTTTCTGTCAACAGAAAAGACGCTGAATACTTAGAAAAAGCCAAGTGTGTTGGGGAAATAGTTGGTCATTTACTCTACGTTACTGTACCTTGCTCTAGGAGTATGGAGAGGCTAGGCAGTGTCATCACAATAAGGTGACAAACAAGTGTATTATTTTCATCACCATGATTAACATTTAGGAAAAAGCAAAACTGTTTCCAGTCAGTTCTTCTGTAAAATATGCATTGTGTGTTCCGTTATGAATTTTTGTGCTAGTACGGTGGAAACCAAAGATAATCTCACTCTGGATGAACAGATGCTTTTGACCAATGTATTATCTATTTTTTAAAAAAAACATATTTACAGGGTAACCCATTTCTGACAGACATTGGACAGAGTACAATAGTTTAAAACCAAAAATATAAAAACTCAGAGCTTGGGTACAAACCCAAGGGTCAAAAAACCTAAGTAAGAAAAAATCAAATCCTTTTTTTATTCCCCACAAGAGAGAAATCACATCAATCAATGTCTCAGTCTACTGCCTCTCTTTAAAGTTATTCTTCCCTCATCCATAGTAACCCACACCAATTATCAGCAATCGGTATTTCACTAACTGATGCTGGTTGAGCCACGCAAATTGAATATTCCAGAGAGAAAAGAGAGGAGAAAGCAAGAGGGAATGGCAGGTAGCTGTGATAGTATCTTCAAAGTGTTTTTTGGTTTCCAGAAAGACAGCTGTGTTAGCCCTTTATAGCAACAAGAGTCTTACAGTGTGTGAAGTAGCTGATAATTTATTTTTACATACATTTTTATGGATCAAGTGGGCTGTGATATGTACAGGTTTAAAAGGTGAAGTTTCTTTTGAATTGTGCTGACCTTCTGGTGACTTTACCAATATACGCAAGTGATTTTCTTAGTAGTAGTAGTAGTAGTAGTAGTAGTAGTAGTAGTAGTAGTAGTAGTAGCAGCAGCAGCAGCAGCAGCAGCAGCAGCAGCTGCAGCAGCAGCAGCAGCAACAACAACAACAACAATAATAATAATAGCAACAATTATGTGATTTCCATTTCTGTTTTTTCTCTCTCTCCCACCCTCAACTTCCCAGTCAGCCTACAGACCTGGCATTTAAATGCTAATTAGATCCAAACTTGATTAGTTTATTCAGATCAACCAAAACTTAAATATAGTGTGTATGCATGTATATGTGCTTGTGTGAGTGGTGCCACAAACTAGGTTTATATATTTATAACCTAAATATATACTAACGTTGAACAGTTCCAGAAAAAACAGACCTCATCCCAAGATTTATTTTAGTGTAGTTTTTATTTGTTCAGTCCCATTTTCCTTCACTATGTTCATTGAACTATGGATCAAATATTGACACACTAAACACCACCTTCTGATATCTTCTGAATGGAGGACACCAAATACAACTGCAAAGATCTGAAGAACATTCAGCCAATAAGCAAACATAAAAGAATGATAAAAACAGTGGTGAAAAACAACAGAGGAATATGTAGGTACTGAAATTCATTGCAATTTCATTTATTTCAGTCCATTCAAATCTAAAAGTAGACATGGCCAACTTAGACAATACTTTCTAGCCATTTAATTTTGATGGATGTTTAAGAAGACATGAAGGTTGGGTGATTGCTCCATCAACCCTGGAGAGGAAGATGCCCATTTCTTTTTGTTACACTCTAATCCATGGTCAGATAAGTTTTTCAACTATTCCCCAACCCACCACCCCCGCCAAACCTATTTGTTCAGGGATGAAGGAGGTGACAGAACAAAATAAATGTATGCACTAAAGATAACCATCAAAACACCTTCCATTTGGGGGAAATTAAAATTAAAATATTCATGTCTACTGCCTTGGAAATCAGAAATAACAGTAGCTACTTATGCAAATGTAAGGATGTTCACTTAAATTATGCCCTAAGTTAGTAGCAAGCATAGAGTGAAAGCCAGCATGGTTTGGGAGGAGCCCCTTGTGTTACGGGTTAAGCAGGCCCTCTTCCTCTTTCACAAGAACACCAAGGAAAAAAGAAGAAAGTTTCAAGCAGTGCTGTGGTTTTGCTGATATGGGATGGTTAGAAGAGTCCACGGAAGCTGCACAGCAGCCATTGTTGCAAAACAGGAGGAGGTCATATTTTGTTTTTTTTTCAAATTGTGGTGTACAATTGGCATTGTGCAATGTAGGGTCAGCAGCTGGAATGGGCTTAATGTTGATAGGACTAAAAGCAAGTGCGAGGTTGCCTTCTCTGAAGGAACAAAATTGTTAACACCCTGATGTATTTCCTCTGGGACCCCTCCTAGATCTTATGTGGGTCTTCCAAACTAACCAACATTTTACTGCTCTAACCAACAATGCGCTTCATAAGAAAATAAAGAAGGTCCTTCCTATTCTATCCTCCTGTAACGGTGAAACTGGAAACGTACAAGTAGAAAGCAGCCCATATCTCCTCTAGCATTGTTTGTCATCCAATACTTAATCATACTTGTTCTAGGGCACACCCACTTTGATCAGGGGTGAAATTCAGCAGGTTCTGACAGATTCTGGAGAACCGGTAGTGGAAATTTTGAGTAGTTCGGAAAACCTGCAAATACCACCTCTGGCTGGCCCCAGAATGGGGTGGGAATGGAGATTTTGCAATATCCTTCCCCCAGGAGTGGGGAGGGAATGGGGATTTTGCAGTATCCTTCTTGTTCATGAACTTCATTCAAAACGTTACAGTGCTCTTCTCTGTTGTTCCACTCCAAGAAAGCACCATGTGCTTCTTTTTAGATGGACAGTTCATTCTGAGGTTATTATAGTGCCATATTAGTCAACCGGTAGCTTAGGGAATTTTGAACAAGCCAAGTTCATCTGTAGGCTAATTTAGTTTACCTCAGAAAATAGATCAGGCTATAATATAACGGAAATAGAAACAAAGATTTAGAATTGTGAGTATAAGAAGCTAAAAATTGAGAGAAGTCTTTTCAGCCTGTCACTTAATATAATTAATATTAGCTATTTGAAATAAATATTTAGACAGACAGTTATAGAAAATTTGAAAAGTAATTTAGGTTATCCTATGTTCCTATAAGGGATAATGTAATTATATGGATCGGCATTGAAGGTATATGTGTTGTTATCAGAGGTGGGTTCCTGCCTGTTTTTGCCGGTGCGGTTAATAGCTGTTGTTCGGTGCAGAGCCGAAGACGCTGCTGCCGTTCGCGGCGTGGGAGCTTTCCCCGGGCGCTTTCCCCGCCCGCATGGACGCCGCCGTTTGCGGTCTTTTGCCCTCTGCGCATGCAGAATGCTTTGTGCATGCGCAGAGGGCAAAAGAACGCAAACGGCGGCATCCATGCGGGCGGCGGCAGCGCCTGGGGAAAGCCCCCGCGCCGCGAACGACAGCAGCGTCTTCGGCTCTGCGCCGAACAACAGCTATTAACCGCACCGGCAGGAACCCACTACTGGTTGTTATGTATGTTTTTCAATGTGGAGAAAAAAAAATCTTTAAAAAAAGAAAGAAAATAGATCAGGCTGAGAGGATCACTGTCCTAAGCAGAATTTTAGAGAGTAGTGAAGGAGGCTGTTGTGTTCCAGATGATTTTTTTTAGTGCAAAGGGCTATATCTTCTAAAGCAAACTGTCTCCTTCCCCATCTCGTTTTGCAAAAATCCACAATGCAGCATTAAGCTAGAATTGTATGCAAAAGTATGTGTATCTCCAAACCTGGTGTTACACTCAGCTCCAAAATCTGTAAATTGGCTCTGACTCCCTTCTCCTGATTCTTTCTCCTTTACCTATTTACTCGTCTTCTCCTCATCTGCTGGAACAAGAAAAATTCCATTCTTACCTCCTTTTCTCTTGACTCCAAGCACTAAGAATGCATTTCAGAGCCAAAAAAAAACCATCCCAAGGATGATGATCAGGCCTTCACCAGCTTATCTCAGTTGCTTCCAGTAAAATCTACACTCAAGAATCATGCTTCTCAGACAACTGGTTATTCAGGTTGTGCTGCAGAACAAATGCATGCTAATGTTAACTGTTTAATATTCAGGCAATAACAATCATCCCACTTGCAAATGTCCGGTTTTTATTTTGTCATGTTAAGACAGTGATACTTGGAAAGTAAGCCTAATCCCGCATAATCTGCTGATTTCAGAATACAGTAAGTCTCTGTTCGCTTCAGAGACAAATATCTAGGTTGTGTATGAATAGTCAGTGCTCCGATGTTGGTTCTTGCAGCCTTGGGCCAACCAACATATTCACTGTGCTGATCTGATAAATTGATTGCTAGTGTGTGTGTGTGGTAGAGAGAAGGAGTTCTTACATGTAAAGATTCATCTTTCACATTATGAGAAATATGCTGAACCTCTTGACTCAAGTTCCTCCCTGTATCTGCCTCATATCTTTATGTAGCTAAAGATGGTCCATATATCATAAAAGAATCTTAGATACAGTGGTGGGTTGGTGCCGGTTCGGACCAGTTTGCCCGAACTGGTGGCGGAAATTTTCCCCCACTCGCCGAACCAGCAGCAATGGACGGCTGGCCATGCCCTGAACTGGTCCTCCAGTCGCCACTCCTTTATTTATTTATTTATTTATTAAATTTATATGCCACCCAACTCCCAAAGGACTCTGGGCAGCTTAACAACAGAATAAACATTAAAAACATCTTAAACATTAAAACAATTTAAAACCCATACATATCATTTCATGGCCGGATCTCGCCGATTACAACCACGAGATCAACGGCCCCAGGCCTGCTGGAAAAGTCAGGTCTTTACTGCTTTTCAGAAGGCCAATACGGTGGGGGCAGTCCGGATCTCCGGAGGTAGCTGGTTCCAGAGAGCAGCCACAGAGAAGGCCCTCCCCCGTGGGCCCGCCAGTCGGCACTGTTTAGCTGACGGGACCTGGAGGAGACCAACTCTGTGGGATCTCACCAGATGCTGGGAGCTGTGTGGGAGAAGGCGGTCTCAAAGATAACCTGGCCCTGAGCCCATGTAGGGCTTGAAAGTGGCTGGCAAAGAACCCTCTGCGTATGCACAAAGGGTTCTTTTGCATGCACAAAGGCTTCTGTGCATGCACAGAGGGTCATTTCCCCGACATGACACTTCCGACGTGATGCAAACCGGTAGGGAAGGTAAGTGGAACCCACCCCTGCTTAGATGCCATGGGAGTTCTCCAATTAAACCCTGCTTTCATTGTCATTCAAACATTATTTTTCTCCTTGGACAAGATAGTGCAGACGAAACCAGTGCACCTAGAATCACATCTGTTTTTTTGCAGACGTTCCTCTGAATATAGGTAGCCAACACCTCTTCTGCAATGCCAGAAGAGGCAGGATTTATCTAGAAAGTTCATGGTCTACATATATCACTTCTGTAAGATCTGAAGAAGAGGCATAAACTCCATTTTGTGGGGAAAGAAGGGTCATTGTGGTGGTCATTGAAGGTGTCTTTGGATGCAAATGATACCCCATCCTTTGAAGAAGTCTGGTAATTGGAGAGATATCACAAAAATAAATAAACAGTGGCAGATAAATGGAAGAGTAGGGCTTGGCTACGAATAAATAACTCACACTGGAGGAGGGATTTGCCAGTGGATTTAGCACCCTCTTTGTTCTGCTTCAGTAAGATTTGGTGGGAAAGGGAAGGACCAACTGCAACAAGAGACATTTAGGCTGTACACCAAGGGAATTACAGGGTGTGGTGCCCACATACAGGTACTGAATGTAAAATAGCAAGTTGTTGTATAAAGTTAAAATGTTGTTAAAAGGAACTGTTTAAACAAGTAAGTATAGAGCCAAACAGCTTTTAAATGCGTGGTAAGTAGAAAGGGGGAGGTGTTTATCCTAGTGCTCCAGAAGGGAGGGGGGATAGATGACATCATAAGAGACAGCCAATCGGATCATAGATAGCAGGGCCAAGAACTATAAAAGGCCTGGTTGAGAGAGATGTGGAACTCTCTGTTTTGTGGTAACTTCCAGGAGGGAAGGTTTAATGAGAAGAGCTGTGAAGAAAACTCTCTGTCAGTGTGTGTAACTTCCATGAGGGAAGGATTTAGTGAGAAGAGCTGAGAAGAGCTCTGATTTGTGTAACTTCCAAAGAGGGAAGGATTATAGTGAATCTCTGCCTGAGTTTAACTGTCCAAGAAGGAGGTTAACAGGAGAGAAAGATAGGCCCTAGGTAGTTCTGTGGGAAGCAGGAGCCAGGGTCAGGGAACAAGATTGATTGATATATATTGAGTAAATCATAGATAGAGATAAATGGTGAAACATGCTCTTATCTATAGGCCTAGAAACAAAGAAGAACTGGGATTTCTTACATTTAGTCAGGAAAGCAAAGCGAGTCTCTGAGGGGAAGAAAAGGAAAAGAAAGAATTAAATAGCTGCTTGTGGCTGTAACAAATTCACTTGACAATTACTGAGAAGTTGTATTTAAATAAACTGTTTACTAGTTTAGAAACGTGTCAATGTCTGTCTATTCCTCACATAAAGCAAATCTCAAACAATCCTGCAGAGTTTAGAGATATTGTAAAAGTAAAATCAAGCCTCTAAAGAGAGAGAGAAGTGAAACAGAGGGTGCGACCCTTGGTCAGGGAGATATATAAAAAAAGAAAATTAAACACAAATCGCTACCAAGACATATAAAACAATAAACCTGACTGGAAGGGGACGGGTGGACCCTCACACAAGGGAATCCAAATTCATAGTCGTCTAGTTTTTAGCCTGATGTCTTAATTACTACACCAAATTGGCTCTTGTCTTTACCTCTATCTTTTCTACTAAGTCAGCCATTTATGGACCATAGCTTGCATTAAAATTTCAGTCTCTTTCTTATGATTCCCAGAGCCTTCCTCCCCCAGGGCTGCTTGGCTGAAAACTAGAGGAAAAGGTTACCAAGGGACATTGGTAGCTATCAGAGGACTAAAAATATCAAAATGCATATAAGAATCATTTTTCAAAAAGGCAGACACCAGTGTGGAAGCCAATCACATCTTGACCTAGATTTTCATAGTCTTCCTAAAGACCTGCAATGTCAGGGCCATCTGAATCTTGAAAATTCAGCCCCTCAAAGAAAGGAAAAATCCATTTCTGCTGTCTCAGACGAGCTTAAAGCTTGCCTATAAAGGAACATTATCCCACTTCCCTTGGTTCATGCTAAGTAGAGAAAAAAATGGCTTTACACCCTCCAATGATAGTATTTCATCATTGCCCTGTCCTTCATTGCTCTCTGTTATCTTTCATCACATGTAGGCATGGTCTACAGCCACACAAAGATTGAACAGTCTGTTCTATATTAAGCCAATAGCAGTGGTGGGATTCAATTTTTTTTACTATCGGTTCTGTGGGCATGGCTTGGTGGGCGTGGTGTGGCTTGATGGGCGTGGCTTGGTGGGTGTCACAGGGGAAGGATACTGTAAAATCTCCATTCCCATCCCACTTCAGAGGAAGGTTACTGCAAAATCCCCATTTCCTCCCAATCAGCTGGGACTCAGGAGGCAGAGAATAGATGGGGGCGGGGCCAGTCAGAGGTGGCATTTACCGGTTCTCCGAACTACTCAAAATTTCTGCTACTGGTTCTCCAGAACTGGTCAGAATTTACTTTCTCTACTTAGCATGAACCAAGGGAAGTGGGATAATGTTCCTTTATAGGCAAGCTTTAAGCTCGTCTGAGACAGCAGAAATGGATTTTTCCTTTATTTGAGGGGCTGTGCTTTATCAGTTAGAAGTAATTGGTGGTCCTACTATCCTCAAACATATGTGATTAAAAAAAAGAGATGGGGGTTTGGTTGGAACCTCTTTCATTGTCATTGCCAGCCATATTCTTGGTCTTGTTTTCAAACCATGAGTTCCTTAAATGCAACCTGATTGGCTTACCTTGTGTAAAGTAACAGAAAAAGGGCTGGAAATCATCCTTACCACATCACCCAATAGTAAATATCTCTTGCCTCTAAGTCAGATGGTTTCTCGGCCCATTCCTAATATTCTTCTTCCCACTTTCATATTCTTCCCATCCATCCTTCCTTCAATTATTTCTGGGATATATGATTCACAGAAGAGTGGGGAAAGGTATTGATCATAAATATTTATAGGATATGCCTGGTAAAGAGTGGAAAGAAATGGAAAAGGAAGGAAGGATAATCAAGAAAAGCCAGGATTAATGGATGTATCATAACACAAGCTTCAGTAAGAAAAGTGAAAAACCATTTGAGCAGTGGAATGCTGCAAACCAAAGCAGAGAATAGCAGAGAAGAGAATGTTGTCCTAAGAACTTTGAAGTGAAAATGTGACCAGTAGGTGAAATTCAAAATTTTCACTGCAGCATTGGGTTAAAAGCATGTGAGAAGTCTGCATGAGCAAAGGGTCTGTTCTTCTTTTGTCATGCAGCCACCCCATCTTCATCAAACTGGTTCTAGAAGGTCTTCTAAATGCTTCAGAACAGTGTTTTAGAAGATCATGCTGGGGTTGCAGGATTAAGGAACAGAAATGACAGAAGCCACTTTGCCAGCAGAACATATGTGACTTGATTTGACCAGGAGTCAGAAATTTCAGGCCAGTTGACAGGGCTGAGTGACAATAAGGGGAATCCTTCAATAGTAATTGGGCTGCCAGTCTACCAGTGGAATCTACCACTATTATTATCCCCTGTTCTGCCCTCTCTTCAATGCAGAACTTAACATTTTATTCTATTACGATGGGCCAGAGCAGCACCATCTTTGGAAGCCCTGTGGAGAATTAATATGACATCTCCAAGCTACCTAGTGCTGGTCACAAATATGTTCCAGTTAAATAAGTATACTACTAACCTGTCAGGACAGTTCTGTCAGAAGCAGCATTTAAGGCAAGGTTGAGAGATTCCAGAGTAGAAACAAGAACAAGGGGAGGAAATATTATGAAAATTAATGCAGAGAAATAAGAAAGAAAAGATTGATTGGTTTGAAGCCTGAGTATTACAGCTGGGATACCCAAAGAATATTTTCTCCTCTTCACACTAATTAGTCTTTTCTGCAGTATTTGGGTTTGCATATAGCGAAACAACTTAGTGGGCACACATAGAAAACTGCAACCTGTTTTCCAATTCACACCCTATATTTAACAACATTTAGTTTTTCATGCAGATTAGTTTTTCAATGAACATCTTTTTTTTTAAAAAAAAAGAAGACAAAAAAGTGAAAGTATCAAAGCCCTTTCCCCTTTGCCAAGTTCTAGTACTTTCCAGCTATGTTTGAATCTATTAAAAATGGCAACTGGACTGGGGTTTGCTATCCTGTATTGCCTCTTAGACGGGGTGACTAAAATTGGAAAATACATTGCAATAGCAAATTGACAGTACTATATATATATATATATATATATATATATATATATATATATATATATATATATATATATATATATATATATATATATATATATATATATATATATATATATATATATATATATATATATATATATATATATATATATATATATATATATATATCAACCCTAGAAGCTTAACGATATTCAAAGAAGAAATGCTCCTTGAGATATAATACATAATATATCACAGTGCAAGGCTGTGGAAGAGAAGGGAAGGACGTCATTTATTTTTTATTTTTTCACTTTAAAAAAATCCAGTTCTAGCAGTTGTTTGGGTATCATCTTGCTTTTATGGTTTCTTTTTTCTCTTCTCTTCTCTTCTCTTCTCTTCTCTTCTCTTCTCTTCTCTTCTCTTCTCTTCTCTTCTCTTCTCTTCTCTTCTCTTCTCCTCTCCTCTCCTCCCCTCCCCTCCCCTCCCCTCCCCTTCCCTTCTTGCTTTTTTCTAATTTGTCTGCACTTCAAATATCTTAACAATAAGCATACAGGAAAAAAAATCTGTGGTGGACCACCTTTGGAAGTACAGGAAGATTTTCCACCATAATCTTTCAGCAAAGGGAATGGACTGTTTTCCATGGTGGAATTGTTACCAGACCTCCATCTCCTACATTCACTTTTAATATTTCCATTTTGCTCCTACTTCCCTCAATAACGTATCATGCTACAAAGATTTGTGGAGGCTTTGGGACACAGGTTTGGACAGCAAATGTCCTGCCAATCTCGTTTTCTGCCAAGTGAAAGATGGGCAGATAGCACTTCAATTCAGCAATGGCAAAACATCCTTTAATTTGCACCTCATACTGTGGTTTTTTTCCTTTGTTCCATGTGTTAGCACATCACACTTCCGCTGAGCACTATACAGAATCCAAAGAGCCAATGATTTGCATCGGAAGAACACTGTTTTGGAACAGATAACATAGAAGCAGAAGTGAAGCTACAAAAAGGCAGAGTGTAGCAATCTGCTGCTGTTCAACATTACATTAGCACTAACCTTGTTCATGTTTGTAGGGGGTCTTATTCTGAAGAAGGGCACGTGTTCCTTTGAAAACAGAAATGAGTATGCTACAAATATTGTTGTGTCCTGAGATTTACATCTTAGCTGGGAGGTTTACACACAGGTCCGCTCTACTGAGCAGAGCAGGTAAGCTCTGATTGGTTCTCCCCAGTCAGGGCTCTCTATTTAAACCGAAGTCACCGTCCGGGTTTTGCTGAAGTTTGCTCACTGTAACTAATAAAGAGCTGAAGTCACTCAACCTGCCTCCTGCCTCTTCAGTATTGGAACCCAACAAATATGTTTTACATTTTTTTTCAAAGGTCATCCTTGTTTTCTCCTTCTGTATTCTTAGGTCCTTGCAAGTGTTTTGAGAGGGATCTTGGAGTCCTAGTGGACAATCACTTAAATTTGAGCCAGCAGTGTGCTGCAGCTGCGAAAAAAGCAAACACAGTCCTAGGCTGCATTAACAGAGGGATGGAATCAAGATCACACGAAGTGTTAATACCACTTTATAATGCCTTGGTAGGGCCACACTTGGAATACTGCACCCAGTTTGGTCACCACAATGTAAAAAAGATGTGGAGACTCTAGAAAGAGTGCAGAGAAGAGCAACACAGATGATTAGGGGCAGTGGTGGGTTGCTGCCAGTTCGGACCGGTTCGATAGAACCGGTAGCGGAAATTTCCCACCGCTTGCCGAACCGGCAGCGATGACCAGCAGTCCACGCTCCCGAACCGGTCCTCCGGTCACCGCGGATTGCCAAAAAACCCTCTGCGCATGCGCAAAGGCTTCTGCGCATGTGCAGAGGGTCATTTTTAGGAAGGGACACGCTCTCTCTCTCTCTTTGCTCTCGCACGCAAAACATACACTTCCGTTGCAATGCGAACTGGCAGGGAAGGTAAGTAGAACCCACCCCTGATTAGGGGCTGGCAGTTAAAACATATAAAGAACAGTTGCAGGAACTGGGTATGTCTAGTTTAATGAAAAGAAGGACTAGGGGTGACATAATAGCAGTGTTCCAATATTTGAGGGCTTGCCACAAAGAAGAGGGAGTCAACCTATTTTCCAAAGCACCTGAAGGCAGGACAAGAAGCAGTGGATGGAAACTAATGAAGGAGAGAAGCAATGTAGAACTACAGACAAATTTCCTGACAGTTAGAACAATGAGTCAATGGACCGACTTTCCTTCAGAAGTTGTGAATGCTTCAACACTGGATGTTTTTAATAGCAATAGCAATAGCACTTAGACTTATATACCACTTCACAGTGCTTTACAGCCCTCTCTAAGTGGTTTGCAGAGACAGCCTATTGCCCCCAGCAATCTGGGTCCCCATTTTACCGACCTTGGAAGGATGGAAGGCTAAGTCAACCTTGAGCCGGTGAGGATCGAACTGCCAAAATGCTGGCAGCTGACAGTCAACAGAAGTAGCCTGCAGTACTGCATTCCAACCACTGCGCCACCATGGCTCTGTAAGAAAAGATTGGACAACCATTTGTCTGGAATGGTATAGGGCAGTGATGGCGGACCTTTTAGGCACAGAGTGCCCAAACCAGAAGGCATGCGGGCCAGAATGCCAGAAACCCAATGACCAGCTGGCCAGCATGCATGCACGCCTCGGAAACCTGACGACCAGCTGGCTGAGCTGGGGCAACGACACACATGCCCACAGAGAGGTCTCTGTGTGTCGCCTCTGGCACGCATGCCATAGGTTCACCATCATGGGTATAGGGCAGTGATGGCGAACCTATGGCACGCGTGCCACAGGTGGCACGCGGAGCCATATCAGAGGGCACGCAAGGCGTTGCCCTGTCAGCTCCATGGGCAAACCAGAAGTTTGGAAAAATGCACTTCCGGTTTGCCATTGGGCTGTTTTTTGCACTCCGGGAGGGTTTAGGGAAGCTTCCTGAAGCCCCGGAATGCGAAAAATGTCAAAACAGGCAAACCGGAAGTTCGTAAAATGCACTTCCGGTTTGCTGTTGGGCTGTTTTTAGCACTCTGGAGGGTTCAGGGAAGCTTCCTGAAGCCCCGGAGTGCAAAAAACAGCCCAACGGGCAAACCGGAAATGCATTTTTCCGAACTTCCGGTTTGCTCGTTTTGCCGTTTTTCACCATCCCAGGCTTCGGGGGTGGGGTGGGGGTGCGCATGCGCAGGGGCAGCATGGGGGGGTTGTGTGCATGCGTGGAGGGAGAGGGAATGGGTGTGGGCACGTGTGCGTGCGCTAGCGTGCGCACACACACCCTTTTGGCACGCGAACCAAAAAAGGTTCGCCATCACTGGTAAGGGCTTCCTGCCTGAGCAGGGGTTTGGACTAGAAAATCTTCAAGGTCCCTTCCAACTCTGTTATTCTGAGTCTAGCTACTTCATAATCCCACATGCTTGTTGCATGTATGGTTACGTCAAATTACAGCACTTAATAGGATTGATGGCACACAGACACAGTTCTGTAAATGCAGCCTTTTCTGATCAGGAAAGTCAATTAAAATCATTAGCTATGCGGGATGAAGAAATGAAAATATGAAATACGAAAGCTGAAAGCTGAAACTTGCATTATGAAGCAGTCAACTGCTGAGGTGAAATGGAAGTAGAGTGCTTGATGTGGATTAACTGTAAAGCAACCAGCTGGCTTCATATACTCTTAGCCCAGTTTTATGAAAAAGGAGAAAGAGGAATGGAAAATGTTTCCTGAATTCTGCCACTTGCTGATGTGGGTGGCATCTGGATTAGAGGTTATCTTTGGAACATCACAGATGGAGTTTCCAGATGACCAGAATGAAAGGAGAAACCCACAAAATCTCTGTTAGTTATTAAACCGCTCTTAAAGTTGTTCCTGTAAATGAAGCAGTTTGCATCATTATGATAAGCATTATTGTCTATTATTTCCATATTTCCAAATTATTTTTCTTGGGGGAAGGGGAGTATTAAAAGCACTACCTAAGTATACGCCTATTACATCTGGCAAGTTGCTCTTTAAAATTGTCACCTTAAACTTTGTTAGCAGCCAGAGTTTAAGTAAAAAAGCCCAAAGCTGTAAAGTAGCTCCTTAAAAGTAAACTTTTAAAAAAGGTATACTTTAGTGATGTCTTATAAAAGTAAACAACATTTTTCAAAAGCCAATCACTTGAATTCTGAAAGGTGAATTTTATGTGCCACGGACATTTGTTTTAGCTTTTTGATGAGTCTTTGAAGGAAGTAAATGTTGACTCAAGCCAAGAATTAAAACAGCTTTTTGATTAAAGGAATACATTCAGAGGAGAGATTTCAATTTAATACTGTGATTCACAACCAGGCATGCAGAAAATATTCCAGCAAAAGGAACTTTTCTGTTCTCAAAGAATAAATTTCTTCTCCCTGAAGAAAATCAGGCTAGCTGATTACCTTTTTAATTTGCTTTTTTAAGATAAGGCTGAAACAGCACATTCATTCCTTTGCATCAGAGGTGGGTTCCTGCCGGTTTGGACCAGTTCTATAGAACCGGTAGCGGGAATTTCCCCCCACTCACCAAACCGGCAGTGATGGTCAGCTGGCCACACCCCTGAACTGGCTCTCTTGGCGGTGCCTTAGGTGCTGCCATCTTGGTTTTTGCTTCTGCGCACATGCAGAAGCTGTTTTTTGCTTCTGTGCATGCGCAGAAGCTGGGTTTTTAGCACTGCGCATGCATGCAGCACGCAACATGTGTGCGCACGCGCGTTGCATCAGGAAGCGAACTGGCAGCGAGGTAAGCCAGAATCCACCCCTGCTTTGCATTAAAAGTAAAGAGGAAAGAAGAATCATATCTATTAACAGAACATAGAACAATACAATATAGAACACAGAATAACAATGTTGGGAGGAACATTGGAGGTCTTCAAATTCTATATCATTTTGGACAAATAGTTGTCCAATCTCTTCTTGAAAACCTCCAGTGATGAAACACCCACAACTTCTGGAGGCAAGCTATTCCACTAATTAATTGTTGTCATTGTCAGGAAATTTCTCCTTAATTGTAGTGGGATCTTTCTTTGACAATCTTCCACCCATTACTCCTTGTCCTCCCATCAGGTGCTTTGGACAGGAGGTTGACCCCCACTCTTCTCTGTGACAGCTCCTCAATTATTAGAAGACTGCTATCATGTCAACCCTAGTTCTCTTAATTGGATTAGACATAGCAATAGTACTTAGACTTACTGTATATACCGCTTCACAGTGCTTTACAGCCCTCTCTAAGTGGTTTACAGAGTCAGCATATTGATCCCAACAATTTGGGTCCTCACTTTACCAACCTCGGAAGGATGAAAGGCTGAGTCAGCCTTGAGCCTGGTGAGATTCGATCTGCCAAACTGCTGGCAGCCGGTGATCAGCAGAAGTAGCCTGCAGTACTGCACTCTAACCACTGCGCCACCACAGCTCTTATCTAGTTCCTAGTTCCAACATACCTAGTTCCAACAACCGTTCATCATATGTATGACAACATCATGCTTCATACCATATAATATTATGTATATCATACTACATCATACTACATACATCATACCATTAGGCTTGAAGAATGTTCCCTTTTTAAAAAAAATGACCTTGTGTCGTCACTCAAGGCAAAATTTCACATGCAGCTTTATTGATAATTGTAGAACTGAAGCAACTTCATAGACCAATGTTTCTTAACCTTGGAAACTTTAAGATGTATGGTCTTCAACTCCCAGTCTTCCTCCAACCAACTGGGAATTGAAGTCCACACAAAATTGCCAAAGTTGGGATAGATAGATAGATAGATAGATAGATAGATAGATAGATAGATAGATAGATAGATAGATAGATAGAGATGGATGGATGGATGGATGGATGGATGGGTAGAGGATAAAGGATAGAGGATAGATGATAGATAGATATAGATGATAGATAGATAGATAGATAGATAGATAGATAGATAGATAGATAGATAGATAGATAGATAGATAGATAGATAGATAGATAGATAGAGATGGATGGATGGGTAGAGGATAAAGGATAGATGATAGATGATAGATAGATATAGATGACAGATAGATAGATAGATAGATAGATAGATAGATAGATAGATAGATAGATAGATGATAGATAGATAGAGATAGATAGATAGATGGATGGATGGATGGGTAGAGGATAAAGGATAGAGGATAGATGATAGATAGATATAGATGATAGATAAATAGATAGATAGATAGATAGATAGATAGATAGATAGATAGATAGATAGATAGATAGATAGATAGATAGATAGATAGATGATAGATAGATAGATAGAGATGGATGGATGGATGGATGGATGGATGGATGGATGGATAAAGGATAAAGGATAAAGGATAGAGGATAGAGGATAGATGATAGATAGATATAGATAGATAGATAGATAGATAGATAGATAGATAGATAGATAGATAG
Source organism: Diadophis punctatus similis (assembly GCA_023053685.1). NCBI lineage: Eukaryota > Metazoa > Chordata > Lepidosauria > Squamata > Dipsadidae > Diadophis > Diadophis punctatus. The sequence continues at coordinate 12,208,942 of JALIGW010000003.1, read as the reverse complement.
ATAGATAGATAGATAGATAGATAGATAGATAAATAGTTGATAGTCTCAGATTAGAGATCAGAGATTTTCTCATCATGTCACATCAATTGATAATACAGTGTATTTCTCATTAAAGTTTTGTACTCAAGTTTGAACTGCATATACACCACTTGAAATTGCAAATAAAAATGGAGGTAATCAATAATTTCAGAAAATTATCCATAATAATGCCTTGGGCCTATAGCTACAGTGTAAGGGCTACACTCTCCATCTTGCTTTGGCTGAGAAGATGGCTGTTGCAGCTCTAAAGCACATCAGGAGGCCAAAAAGGAAAGGAGAGAGATGAGGGAAAAAAATAAATAAATTGATAAAAGATGTTTCTAGGGAGGAAGTGGTGACCTTATGAATATATAAACTTTGCTAATGGAAGTGAAATCAGATGGTCTAATTGCAAAATGTAAAAGTGGAACAAAAGGGCCGCAAATCTTATTTTACTTATCAGAACCATTGTGAAGAACCCCTTCCGTTTCCAGAGATTACCTTACCCTTCAGCCCAGCCTCCACTGCTTTTATCAGATGCAAAAGAGGAGCGCTCCATTTTTAACAGAGGTGGAGAAGAAGAAGAAGAAGAAGACAATTCTGGTCTCTGTGCTAAAAAAAAAAAAAGAAAAACAAAAACAAACAAACCCAACTCCCTCTCCAAAGCAAATCCTCACAAGGGATGGAATTGGAGGGAAAAGATTTAGCCTTCTAAAGCAGTTGGTTTTGGAGTTGTAGATAAGAAGGAAGTAACACCTGGGAAGATTTTCAAAGAATTTAAAATATCAAATAAACCCAAACCTGATATCAATTTTTGGTTCCAAGGGGAATGTCTCTACAACTCCTTGAGAAATTGAAAAGAAATAAAATGATAAAAATATTTTTTTTAAAAAAGAAGCAATCCATATTGATTGTTGGCCTGAGACTAGTTGTATTAGCAAATGCATCAAACCACAAAAATCCCACGACAGTTTTGCTTTTTGTGGTTGTACAGATCCTACTCATGTGGTAAGGGCCATGCAAATGCAACAGATTGTTTCACTATCTATTCATAAGCATGTATCAACGATGCAGCCAATACGAGAGTCATATATTGTTGTACTTATTTGAATAATGTCATCATATATAGGTATCCACAGGAGGACAAGGAACATTGCATGCACGATGACCTGATGCAAACAACTTGAATTGTTAATGTGCATCAGTTTTTAAAAATGCATATTTTGAAAGAGAGTTTATGTAGACAAAAGGCTGGCTTCTTTCGACATATGGTTGCTATTTGAAGGTGTTTTTTGTTTAAAAGAAAGAGCTTCAAAACTGCTTCAGATCCTGAACCTTCAAAGAAAAGTAGTTACATTTGTTTTCATCCAAATCACAAATGCCATTATCTCACCTGCAAGAAAAACACAAACTTGTAAGACTTTGGCAATGAAGTAGAGCCAATTCTAAGTCCAGGTTTCTCAGGGAAAAGGTTAATGCTGGTTTCTTTTTTCAGTAATACATAGATTAACAGAGTTGGAAGGGACCTTGCAGGTCATCTAGTCCAACCCCCTGCCCAAGCAGGAGACCCTTACCCCTCTCTCTTTCCTCTATCTCTGATGTGCTGGTCTGCAGCTTTAGTCGTTCCCAACTAGCTTGCCTGTGCTGACAAGGGTTCCTGGGAATTGTAGTCCAACCCAACTGGAAAGATCCAGGATGAGAAAAGCCAGTTCTAAAGTGTCACTTGGTTTAAAAGTATTCCTGAATTATCCATGCAGCAGAGTGTCCTGCATGATTCCACTATCAGAAATGACTGGCAATATGGAGAACAGACATTGATTTTTCAGCACTCATATAAGAGGGCTTCCAAACCTCCACTGCAAAAATCTGGATGAATGCTAGATGGTAAAAGAAACTCTAATTTTTTGCCGCCATTTAGTGATTCTACAGATGTTTGCAGCCAAGTTCTGAGAGGCCTCCTCTACACAAAACTGTCTTTTTGTCCTAAATTGGGCCCCTCTCTGTGCGTTTTTAACCCTCCCCTCTCTTTCTCTTGTTCTATGTGTGGGAGTTGATGGCATCAGTTTAATGAAATTTCAGCATATGCCAAGAACAGCTGGAGAAGTTTAAACAAGTTCTGGGTGAGGTGAGTTTCATGGGCTGGGCAAGGATTGAAATTAGCAGAGTTACCATGGCTAGCTGCCATCCCAGGATATCAAATATGGCCTGTGGAATCTCTCTGTTTGATGGCAGGTTCCCTGTGCAAAAACAAAAGCAAATATATCCATCCCCAACTGCATACCCTCTACCATTGCATAGGTAAAACAGATTTGCACTGCCTGTTTCATCTATTGTATCTTTAGTGACGGTTCCATTAATTACTATTTTCAAAGGATTGTGTAGGCTTAAAGGCATGATTGGATCAAAATTAGCTAAAGTTGGGTCAAGAAAATGAATTATTAGATTCCATTAAATTTTTCCCTTGCCCTATCACTCTTCTGAACATCTAATTCTAACAGTGTTGGTTTCTCACTAATTCGTTTGTTCTCTAATCCATGTACAGGTCTTTTTATCTTGTCTTTTAATGCCAAGCATGTAGCTTTCCATGGCTCCTTGTGCCACTCGTAGCTTTTGTATCAATTTTGAGGTTAGTTTCACTGGCATATGTTAGAGTAGATAGCACACACTGATCGAAAACTTTTCAGGCATTGCTTTTCAAAACCGCGCTTAACTTGCCAAATGCCTGCCAACCACATTTAACATGCCATTCAATTTCCTTCATTGTATCACCTTCCATTGACCTCCATTGGCCAAGATATATGTAGTGGCCTACTAGTTCTTCTCCAGATATAAAAATTGTACCTCTGTATTGTACCTCTAATTAAATTATAGCAATTGTTTCTATATTTTCATTGATGCAGCCTCAGATGTGATGCAGATTGGTGACCTTTATTATGGTGATACATTTCACCAATATGTCAGAAGGGTGCAATTCAGTCAGTGCCTTTTGCTCTAGTTTGTTCAGCATATTAGTTATGGCCACGCAAGTCAATCGGATTTGCTTCAAAATGTAACATTTCTCTGCAACTCCTTAAAGTAGCTGCTTGGTTTCCTGGAATCACACAGGTTGAAATGAGGGCTCCTTGTTGCTCTCTGAGCTTGGTTGTTTCCTTGTAGACATTTCATTATTCAAACTAGGTAACATCATCAGTGCAAGCAAAAAACCAGCTCGAGTTCAGAGACCACCAGGGACCACTCGTTTTTTCCAAGAAACAAATAAACTAGGATAAGAATCCATAAGGAGAGACTGGACTGCCATCTGTCTCAAATGGTGTAGGAACTCCTGCTTGAGCAGGGGGTTGGACTAGATGACCTACAAGGTCCCTTCCAACTCTAATAATAAATCTAAAAAACATCTAAATCTAAAGTGCTTGTTGCTGGAATTTCAGCAGTACTCTATGGTCAAAATACTTTACTCCTGCGTCTGTGAGCTTGCTTGCAGGATTAAAGAACTGCACATTTGATCTCTCAAACTTTATCATAACATTCCTACAACTGGGGCATATCTGCTACAGGATGAACTGTGCCTTTCTAATCCAGGAGAGCCTTTGTCTGTTTCCTATTGACCTTATATGACTATTCTATCTAGTTTAATGCCAAGTGACAGTTAGTTCCTGAGCACTCTCTGAACTTGCTAATCTACCACAAGGTCATCACCTGAAGGTCTGCAGGTTAACTGTTTGCTCTATCTGTTAAACACTATTTAAAAGCAAAGGATTTATCTCCATTCAGGAAAGGTTTCTTGAGGACAAATGAGAGCTGTAGGAAATACAGTGAATATTCAGTTGTTTTAATAGTAAACTGAAATATGTCAACAGAACTCATCAAAGTTAGGGTTGTGCTAAGGAGGATGTATCACCATGTTCAACAGAACTTTACAGAAACACAACAAATGCATTGTTAATTTTATTTTATCAAACTTTATTAAAGGGGGGAAAATGTTGTAGCAGGCTCCACTTGTTCCTTCTGATAACAAGCTCAAGGGTTTACATGCCAGAAGGGGAGATGAGACAGGTAAGATTGTGTCAGGGCTGGTTCCCAAAAAAATAATCGTGGTATCAGTTCTTAGTAAACTTCTCAGATAATCTGAGCATACTCAAAAAACAGGAATGCCAGACCTAGCCAAAAATACAATTTTAGCTATATACCAACCTGGTTAAAGACAGAGAGAATCCATTCTATCACAAAGGAAGAAAAAATAATCTTCATTGAATCAAGTTTGACCGCTGCAACTCTTTGGCAAAGGAACAAAGTGTAATCTATCTCTCTCTCTTTCCTGAAACCCACCTCTCCTTCCACCTTTTTCCTAAAATCCCCCCTATTCCTCACTTTCCTATAATTTCCCTATTCCTTCCACTGATTGTCTATGTCTTTTTCTGAGTTTTATTATGTAAAAGGTAGCATTTATCACGAGGCCAGATTTAATCAACTTTTGCTGAGCACTCATGTGGAGATTTCAGGATAAATGAGGAAACACACTATTGAGCAGGTTTAAGGCACATGGCCACCTACCTTGGTGCCTTCTAGCCTCCCTACTACATTTGCGTTTAATTACGAATGTTAATTAACCTGCAGCATCTTCATTTACGGAGGTCGGTCCCTGAGGCTTTATCTGAAAGTAAAATGATGGGTGGCTGCTCTCCAGTGCTTTGTTTGGAAGCATGCCTAACAGTCACGAAAAGTTGGGGTGCAAGGCGCATTCTTGCACCTTGCACGCGTGACTAAAATGAATGAGAAGAACCAATATGGGTGTACAGAGAAGAACCAATATGGATGTACAGAGCTTTGGATCTGAAGTATGTTTACAGGAAGTATGGGCACAAATGCTGCCCTTGATGTGTCCCCTTAAAAACCCTGCATCGTTTCCCAGGTTTGTTCAGGAGTCCCATTGTCAGGCAGTGATTTTATATTACCTGTTACATGTATATGCAGGGAGATGCATCCCTATCAAATATAATGGTTTATTCCTGAGCACGTGATTAATATGTTCCTAGTACACATGTGTACATTCCTTTCTTTGATCCTTCCTTCTTCTTCAGCTTCTGTAAGGAGCAAGACCTTTTTTATAGCCAAGATGTGATTCATTGTTTTGTACCGAAATAAATATTTTCTACTTTAGTATTTTAAACTGCGGTTTCTTTTTATAATGTCAGAGTTCCAGGGAAAAGATCTATTTCGCCTCTGATGAGAGTAATTCTTATCTAACACCCATGATGCCAGGAAAATACATGCTTGAGTTGTGCTGCCAATGGTGACCACATGCTCCTCCCAAAACACTTTTTCAAAGTCCAATCCATGTGTTCTTGGGTACTGGGTATGGCTAGGAAATAACCCAGCTTCTTTAAGGAGGCACCATCTGCCTTGAAGTATTTTTTGGTCTTCAGAATTGAAGTGTTGCAGATCCCGAGGAACTAGTTTTAACAGGTTATCTTATGAGAAAGATTAATGGATATTTTGTGACTATCCTTGGCTGCCCAACTCAAATGGACTCATCTTCTGCCCCTTTTGCAGTGCTTGACCACTTTTGTTTTGCTTTGGTTTTGAGAGCACATGCTTTCATGATTCAGATGTGTCCACACCTCAAACAATTGCCCAACCACGCCGTACAAAAACTTGGACCGAGACAAAGTAAGATGTGGGAATGCAGAGGGGAAAGTAATTGGTTGAGATGAATCAATCTATAGAAATTGAATGAATGAATGAATTTGAAAATAATATAAAAGAATCCTATCACTAAAGTCAAGTGGTATTCTGCTATTTTTGCAGAATTAAAATGCCTTATGAAGGAAAGTGAGGAATAGTTGCAGGAAATATGATTCTTAGGATAAATGAAGTCCATTATTACCATATTTTTCGGAGTATAAGACGCACCTTTTTCCCCTCTAAAAGAGGCTGAACATTTGGGTCAGGGGTGGGTTCCACTTACCTTCGCCACCGGTTCGCACGCGTATCCCCTTGTGGGATTTGGCTTCCGCGGATGCTCAGAAGCAGGAATTAGCCCGAAACACAGCTGAGGAGCTCATCAGCTGTGCTTCGGGTGAAGAAATAAAGGTCAAAATTCATCCACAGGTGGGTGGGAGGGCTCTTTTTCAAGCTGCGGAAGGGGAAAAATTCACACAAAATTAAAAAAAAGATGGCTGCGTGCACGGAACGGCACCGTCAGTGATGTCACCAGCGGGTCGCTAGCAGTTCGGGTGATCTGGTCTGAACCGGGAGGAACCCACCCCTGATTTGGGTGCGTCTTATACTCCGAATGTAGCTTTTACTAAGCTTTTTTTCAGCCCTAATGAGGTGCTAACGAGTGAAGCCTCCGTGCTTTGCTAGCCAAATGATCTTCCCTTTGCCTGCTTTTCTCATTGTTTCTCTCTCTGAAGAGAGAGAGAAGTGAAGTGTTTTAGAAACTGTTTTTTATCCCCAACCAGGGGATAAAAAGGAAGCACGTGTGCTCAAAACCAGCAAACTAATGTGCTGAAGCTGACCAGACTAAGGACTAGCCAGATGAATGCCTGGTAGGCCGATTATTTTTTCCCTATTTTCCTCCCCCAAAACTAAGGTGCGTCTTATACTCTGAAAAATATGGTATGTAAGATCTTCAAGCCAGAATCCTGTCATTTTTCCTTTAGTCTCATCATATACTTTGATGTTTCTGCAATAATGGTGGTTGGGTAATACTTTGCTAGAGAAGAGAACAGCAATATAATAAATGCATCTCCAGAATGCAGCAGAAAGCTAAAAGCCAGACTTTAGCAGAGAGAGCTGTCTCAAAGGTGCTTTTTCAAAAGGCAACTGGATTTTCTTTGCTTTTTTCCCTTAAAGATGTTTTGTTTCTCATCCAAGAAGCTTCTTCAGTTCTGCAGTTCTGAAGAAGCTTCTTGGATGACAAGTGAAATGTCTTCAAGGAAAAACAAAAACCAAGTCTAGTCCCCTTTTGAAAAAAAAACACCTTTGGGACAACCATGACCTGGATGACTGAGAATCTCCATAGATGTTCCCACTTGACTTTGTCAATTTTTTTGCATCTGGATAGCCAAGGAGGAGTTAATGAAAAGTTACATAGTGACCTACCACCAAGACAACTCCATCCATCACCTCTAACAATAAGCAGGCCCAAAAACACACAGAGAAATTCAAAGACATTTTAAAATGTTTCCATTCATTAATTTGTTCATTTTGTTTTCATGTTGACCAATCAATAGAGAATCGTGACACTTTGAAAACAATTGACAGAAAATTTGTAACAATTAAAATGTCTGTGATAACTATAAATAAATTTAAGAAATGCAAACTATATCATAATAACAGTAATGCTAAAAAACAGATAACAAAATCTAATCAAATAATATCAAATCATTTTGATATTATTTAAAGAGAAATCAATTAATGATGATAACAAATAAATAAAAGTCAAACTTTTGCAAAATTATAAAGCAAATAACGGCGTTGCATTTGTTATAGCTAAATATCACAAAGGACATCAATCTATCACATCAGTGCTGAAATGGCATCATGAAATGGCATGATGCATTGCATAAATACAGCTTTTCTGCCTATAATTCTTCAACATTCTTTCTGCCTTTAATTCTTGAAAAGTAGGAAAAAAAATGAGAAATACAAATAATTCTGCATGATATACTAACGAAAGAGCAGGTTTTTGGGCAAGTTCAATAAACAGTTTTACTGTGAAACAGCTTCCCTTCCCTCTCTCTTTCCCCACCCCCCCAATTTCAAGACCAATTAATGACAATCGGCTTTACATTTCATTCTATAAGGACTTGCAGTGGTGAAATCCAATTTTTTTTACTACCAGTTCTGTGGGCGTGGCTTGGTGGCTTGGTGGGCGTGGCAGGGGAAGGATACTGCAAAATCCCCATTCCCTCCCCACTCCTGGGGGAAGGATATTGCAAAATCTCCATTCCCACCCCACTCTGGGGCCAGCCAGAGGTGGTATTTGCTGGTTCTCCGAACTACTCAAAATTTCTGCTACCGGTTCTCCAGAACCTGTCAGAACCTGCTGGATTTCACCCCTGATTAAGGAGGCAAGATTAAACTCCATAGCAAACAAGCCTTGTTTGCTGTAGCCATCAATTTTGAATGGCTCCTGTCTTGTCAACTTTGCAACTTCCTCTTTTCAATTATGATTTTATTCATTGTAGTTTATTAGAGCCCTTCTGTTCCATTTCACTTCTTGGTTTACGTTTTTGTAAATTTCTTTCAGCCTTTTACTCTGATACAGCTGTAGAAATATTTCCTTGGATGACCTGTCAACCGTCTTACAATGGGATCCATTATAAATGGATCCTTGTTTTCAAAAGAGTAAAGGTATTACAAAGAAAGATTAAGACGCTGCAAGTTCCTTAATGAGCTTTTACAGGTAAGGAATGGTTGCACTGCACATTTTAACCGTCATGAGTATCACTTCAATAAGAAAGATTAGTAGCTACAATACTGTCAAAAGACTGCAGAAGTAGGAGTTCGGGAATTTCCATTTTTAAAAAGAAAATATGTCTTTAGACAGGTTTCAAAGTAGCTGAAATGTTTCGTGTTCATGTTCATCTAAAATCCATGTTTACTGAAAAGCAGATCCCTTAATAACTAAGAGTATATCTGTGCTCAGTTGTGTATGCAACTATGCTTCTTTATATGTGAAGTTAAAAGTAGCCCTTGTTCTTGTATTTCTGGCAGAATTGCACAATTCCTGAAACAATCAAGGCTCCAGCATCTAGAGGAAGGGAGGGAGGGAGGGAGGGAGGGAGAGAGAGAGAGAGAGAGAGAGAGAGAGAGAGAGAGAGAGAGAGAGAGAGAGAGAGAGAGAGAGAGAGAGAGAGAGAGGTATCTCTTTTGGTGAGACAGTAATCTTTTCACTCACTTGGAAAGAATTGCAAAACAGCTAATCATGGAATATATTTAAAACAAATGTGAAAGCTATTATTAGATATATTTTAAAATATATCTAAAATAATAATATATCTATCAGGGCTGCAGCCAGAGCTTCATAATACTAGCAGATTTTCAGTTGCAAAACAGGACTGAAGTTCACCATTTCTTCACCCAGTACCTTTACCCCTTTCGTTCCATACATAAAACTCTCCAGGGCAAATCTGGAATAGTAGTGAAGAAAGTTGCAGAAGAAGCAGGCACCTATTCCACATTTGGTATCCATTCTTTTGATGGATGGATGCCAGTGACACAATCAAAACTTCTATTCACACCACATGCTTAGCTTCGTTATGGACAGAATCCATTTAAGTTTTTGCATAATTATGTTGAACAATAAACTAACCACATGACTTGGATGTATCCATCATGATAAACTATAGAGACAGTTGTTGTTGTTGTTAGTCACGAAGTCGTGTCCGACCCATCGTGACCCCATGGACAACGTTCCTCCAGGCCTTCCTGTTCTCTACCATCCTCTGGAGTCCATTTAAGCTCACGCTGACTGCTTCAGTGACTTCATCCAGCCACCTCATTCTCTGTCGTCCCCTTCTTCTTTTGCCCTCAATCTTTCCCAGCATTAGGCTCTTCTCCAGTGAGTCCTTCCTTCTCATTTGGTGGCCAAAGTATTTGAGTTTTATCTTCAGGATCTGGCCTTCTAAAGAGCAGTCAGGGTTGATCTCCTCTAGAACTGACCGGTTTGATCGCCTTGCAGTCCAAGGGACTTGCAGGAGTCTTCTCCAGCACCATAGTTCAAAGGCCTCAATTCTTTGGTGCTCAGCCTTCCTTATGGTCCAACTTTCACAGCCATACATTGCAACTGGGAAAACCATAGCCTTGACTATACACACCTTTGTTGGCAGGGCGATGTCTCTGCTTTTTAGTTTGCTGTCTAGATTTGTCATAGCTTTCCTCCCCAGGAGCAAGCGTCTTTTAATTTCTTGGCTGCAGTCCCCATCTGCAGTGATCTTGGAGCCCAGGAAAATAAAATCTGTCACTACCTCTATTTCTTCCCCATCTATTTGCCAGGAATTGAGAGGGCCGGATGCCATGATAGAGACACTAGTACAGTACTAAAACCAATCAAAACTTCTGGTCCCAGTGACTGACCCAGATTGGATCCTGCAACATATATTGGGACGTATATTGGGACACGTATATTTGCCTTCATTCGTGAATCAAAACTTAGAACATTGTGCAAATGCAACTGATATTTATTTAAAATATCATGATATTTAAATGATATTTAAATGAGGACATGTGAGGTCATCATACAAATGATACAGTTATGAAGTGTCATCATGTCTGACAAAAATACTTATGTTCTATCATTTGAACCTGGTAATATTTTACCAGTTGGCTAAGACCCGTCCTCTTAACCAGGCTTTCATTCCTTTGTACAAAGATTCTTATTTCTTGGTTCATTTCCCTTGTCCAGAAGCTGGTTCAGGGACATAGTCTTTCATGTAGGGTTTAATTTGCATTTTGTGATTATCCAATGGATATATTTTGCTTTTATGATTTTAGTACTGTGTTTTCTTAACCCCATTGTGGCCATTTTGAACATTTCATGCATCCATAGCATAAATGTCTTCTGCAAACCCAGGGCATTTGCTGAAGTTGGCATACATTAAGAGCCGAGGTGGTGCAGCAGTTAGAGGCAGGTACTGCAGGCCACTTTAGCTGACACTGATCAGCAGGTCAGCGGTTCAAATCTCATTGGCTCAAGGTTGACTCAGCCTTCCATCCTTCTGAGGTAGGTAAAATGCGGACCCAGATTGTTGGGGGCAATATAAATATACACTGCTTACTGGCGCTTAGAGAGTGCTTGCACTGTGAGGCGGTATATAAATCTCACTAAATAATAAAATAAATAATACATAAGATGCATTACTAATATATGTAAACATATAATGATTAAGCATATGTATTTAGCCCCAAGTTCATCACATTGTAATATTGAAAATATTAACATACCTAATTTTTTAAATTAACTGTTTGTAATTGTTTGAAATCTCTATTTCGAGTTTCTCTGTTATCTGAATTTCTCCCTCAATTGTGGTCAGCTTTCTTGAGTAATAAATATATTATTTTACATTAAAATAAATGAAAATGTAGGTAGGAGGTTAAGCCAACATTGTCTTTTTCTCTTTTTTTAGTATCCTCTTGTCTCTGGCTCTGGCTTTCTCTCTTTGCATCAGGCCAGGAAGGACTATTCTCAGCAGAGACCCAAACTGATTATTTGCAGAAGGTTTTTGAAATTAGGCCAAAGGCTGCGTGAAATTGGGCTGAAGTTAAGAGACAGCTGTTTTTGTTCAAGAATCAGTGACTGCCCATCTGAGTGACCTTGCCTGATCTCAAAATTTAAACAATACTGGACTAAGACTAATTAGTATTTAGATGGGAGATGACCAAGTAGGACATAGGCTGTAGGTTAAACTAAGAAGTCAGGAGGAAAAACAAACAACAAAAGAAAAAAAAAGCCATTCCCCTTTCCATGTGACAACCTCTTAGATTTTTAAAAACAGCTGTTATTGTCCTGTCTGTCTGTCTGTCTGTCTGTCTGTCTGTCTGTCTGTCTGTCTGTCTGTCTGTCTGTCTGTCTGTCTTTCTATCTATCTATCTATCTATCTATCTATCTATCTATCTATCTATCTATCTATCTATCTATCTATCTATCTATCTATCTATCTATCTATCTATCTATCTATCTATCTATGTCATCTCTCTCTCTTCCTGACTCAATAATAAATCATATCAAAACAACTGAATACAAAAAAAAATAACAAACAGTACAAAGTTAATTAACAAGGGGCTACCCTTGAAGAGTATCCCGAGACTTCAACTGGTGCAAAATGCGGCTGCGCTTGCTGTGGTGGGTGTTTCAAGATACACCCATGTAATACCTATACTCCGCCAGCTGCATTGGTTGCCCATTGGTCTCCGGGTGCAATTTAAGGTGTTGATCATCATCTTTAAAGCCCTACATGGCTTAGGACCAGATTACCTCCGGGACCGCATCCTACCTCATACTTCCCTTCGACCGGTTAGGTCCCACAGAGTGGGTCTCCTCCAGGTCCTGTCAGCCAAACAATGCCGACTGGCGGGCCCTATGGGGAGGGCCTTCTCTGTAGGGGCCCCTGTTCTCTGGAACCAACTTCCCCCAGAAATCCGAATCATCCCCACCTTGCTGGCCTTCTGAAAAGCCATTAAGACATGGCTCTTCCTGCAGGCGGGGTGATTCTGAGACAACTTTACATCTGAGGTCTCCCCCATGTATGCATGGTGTTGTATGTTTTTCTTTTTAACTTTTTAAATTGTTTTTAATGATTTTATTGTTTGGTGTTCTTTAAAATGCTGTACACTGCCCTGAGTCCTTAGGGAGTAGGGCGGCATAGAAGAATTCCCGAATAAATAAATAAATAAATAAATTACAAAATAATCAGAAGAGGGCAATTCAACAGCAAAGCAAACATTACGCATCACTAACAAGGAAGTCCCATCTTGTAGTTTGCAGTTTTTCAGGTCCTTCTTTCCCTTTTTGAAAATAGAGGTACCATTTGCTCTCTGGGACTTTCCCAGACCTTCAGGAGTTCTCAAAGATTACCAAGAGTGTCTGTGGAGATTCTCAGTCATAGGTGTTTCAAAGGTGCTTTTTCAAAAGGCAACTGGATTGTTTTTTCCCCCCTGAAAAAGAAGTTATTTTGCTTCTCATCCAAGAGGTTTCATTGGTTCTAGCAGGATGGTGGAGGAGATGGAAGGATTGATTCTGACTAATTATCAAGAGTGGTCATCTATGCTAATTCTTTCAGTACTGTACAATGTAATCCATCTGGCCCAGAGGTGGGATCCTACCTCTGATTGCCGGTGCGGTTAATCGCTGAGTTCGGCGCACAGCCAAAGACGTTGCTCGAGCCTGCTCCCGTTCACGGAGCGGGAGCTTTCCCCTGGCGCTTTCCCCGCCAGCATGGATGCCGCCAATTGCGTTCTTTTGCCCTCTGCGCATGCCCCCATGCTCAGAGGGCAAAAGAACGCAATTGGCGGCATCCATGCGGGCGGGGAAAGCGCCCGGGGAAAGCTCCCGCTCCGCGAACGGGAGCAGGCTCGAGCAGTGTCTTCGGCTCTGCGCCGAACTCAGCGATTAACCGCACCGGCAATCAGAGGTAGGATCCCACCTCTGATCTGGCCCTAGAATTAGGTTCTCCTCTTGCCTTATATTTGATTAGCCAAAGCTGGCAACTTCTCCTGCCCCCAGTGGCAAAATCATCATCAGCTAGGACCCCATTTTCCTGCCGAGAGAAATCAGATGCAAAATAAAAGTTAAGAGATTCTGACTTTCCATCAACACCCATTGCCAATGTCCCCCTTTCTCCTCACAATGGATTTGCAATCTCTTTTGCCTTTCCTTTTGTTTCTAATATACCCAAATTACACCCCTCCCTTCATCGCTGTAGTTGTTGTCATTGTTGCTCTGGTGTCTCTTGCAAGCTTTAGATGATATAGTTCCCATAGTTTATTTTTAATTTGAATATGTATGTTTCCGTACATTTCCTATGTATGCCCCTTTCTCTGATTGGCATTTCTGCAGGTATCCATATGGCCTTTTCAAAATTCTTCCATATTTTCTTCTACCTCATAGTTCCCAGCAACCGGTAAGATCCCACAGAGTTGGTCTCCTCCAGGTCTCATCAGCTAAGCAATGTCGGCTGGTGGGCCTGTGGAGAAGGGCCTTCTCTGTGGCTGCCCCAGCTCTCTGGAACCAACTACCCCCTGAGATCCAGACTGCCCGCATTCTATTGGCCTTCCGGAAAGCATTGAAGACCTGGTCCTGGCTTTTCCGGCAGGCTTGGGACCATCGCAATTTGCGAGGTCCGGCCTTGAATGATATGTATGTATGTGATTTTTAACTGTTTTTTAAATCTTTTATGGTGTTTTTAAATGTATTTTCTATATCCTGTTGTAAGCCACCCAGAGTCCTTCGGGAGTTGGGTGGCATAGAAATACAATAAATTAAATTAAATTAAATTAAATTAAATTAAATTAAATTAAATTATAGGAATTGTTTGCCACTATGATTTTAGGATCTTTTTTCATAGGATTTTGCATCCTTCCTGGAGTTCTAACTTTAATAGCTAGAATTGCAAAAGATGCCGTGTTAAATGAACTCATAATTCTCACTACCATATTGTATGCCTCTTTGAAATATTGGTCATTGGATACAGAAAAATCTCTGTTGCCAACCCAAGCAACCTCTGATTAATTCTCATAATGATCTCAATTTTATTCTTCTTTTTTTAAAACTCTTACCCAGACACTTTTGCAAAGAATATCATAACCCAATTTCTTAAATATCTGTGCAAGTTTTTCTTTATTTACAGTACAATATGCACATCCTTTCTTATGAGCCTGTTCCTTTGAATATATTTTAGCCTTCCAGTGCTAAGGGCCAAATATGAGTACAAGTAGTTTTCACTTAATGACCATTCATTTGGCAGTTGTTCAGAGTTATGACAATGCTGAAAAAAGGGGCTAGGCCTTGCACTTAAAACCATTGCAGGGTCCCCATGGACATATGATCACGATCCAGGCCCTTGGCTTGTAACTGCAATAGTTTCAGCGTCCTGCAGTCACATGATCACTATTTGCAATTTTCACAGAGAGCTTCGGACAAGCATCGATAATAAGTGAGGAAACAAATAAGAGATTTTAAGTCACATTCACACGATGTCTCGTTTAATGACCCTGTAGGATTTACTTAACAACTGCAGCAAAGAAAGTCATGAAAGCGGGTGTGGTCCTATGATACTTTACAGGGTATTCAGTTATGGGTTTTTCACATCTTCTCCCTTTTTTCTATTTAAAGCCATCCTGAGGAAATTGGAGAGGCAGCCTCCAAACATTTCTTTCCCAGTCTTCTTAAGATGTTGCCCATCAATAGCAATAGCACTATAGCACTTTACTTATAAGCTTCATAGTGCTTTCCAGCCCTCTCTAAGCGGTTTACAGAGTTCAGCATATTGCCCCCAACAATCTGGGTCCTCATTTTACCAACCTCGGAAGGATGGAAGGCTGAATCAACCTTGAGCCTAGTGAGATTTGAACAGCTGAACTGCTGAACTAGCAGTCAGCCTGCAGTCGCAGCATTTAACCACTGCACCACTTCAGCTCATTCAATTCTCATGACTAGGCCATTGTTGATTTTTAAGATTCTATCTTCTTGTGCCTTGCTCCTCAGTTAGAAGGACTATGTCAGGGTTCCAAGTAACACCCCCAATGAAACAAGACTCCGAGGCTTGAAGTTCCTCAAAGTTCCATTTTATTAGAGATGTCATATTGGCACATCTGGGAAAACCCGAATCTGAAAGCTTCCGGTTTTCCACACCCAAAAGAAAGTTCATGTCCCTGCCCCAGCACCCACATGTCCATCACATGGTCCAATCAATGCACCGTCCCAACTGGAGATGCCTCCCAGACACATCCCTCCAGGTGCAGGGTAGAGTGACCTTGACTCTCGGAGAAAGGAATGTTATTTTGACAGTATCTCCCCACTCACACAATCCCCCCCTTCCAATTTCCCACAGCACTAAATGTAGCAGGCCTGAAGATCCAAGGCCCAAGATGGCTTCCAGGCCTGACAGACTAATGAAAATATCACTTATGTTTCCAGTTCCTTTCTGTTCCTTCTCTAGGACTCATAGTCTCTGGAGAGTCTTTCAAGGTCTCTTCTAGCTGGGTCATCCATCCCTACATGAACCTTTGAGAAAGAATAATTGTTGATTGATATGAATAGTACTAATAAACTCACTGCCACATTGTAGATACTAAGAAGACTTCTTGCAATCTACATACAGCTGATAATGGAAATTGCTCATCAAGATCACACATCTCTTTTTTCTCAACATATATGTTGGGTTCCTTTGAAGCATTGGGTGGCTATGGATCACTCTTTAGATGGAGAATCTTATTTATTATTTTATTTATTATTAGGTTCTTCTATGCCGCCCTACTCCCTAAGGACTCAGGGCGGCGTACAACATTTTAAGAGAACACTAAACAATAAACTTATTTAAAAACAGTTTTAAAAAGTTAAAAAGACATCCAACAACATACATACAGAGGGAGATCTCGGATATAAACTTGTCTCAGACCCCTGCCTGCAGGAAGAGCCATGTCTTAATGGCTTTCCGGAAGGCCAGCAGGGTGGGGATAATTTGGATCTCTGGGGAAAGTTGGTTCCAGAGCACGGGCCCCCCCACAGAGAAGGCCCTCCCCCTAGGGCCCGCTAGTCGGCATTGTTTGGCTGCCGGGACCTGGAGGAGACCCACTCTGTGGGCCCTAACCGGTCGGAGGGAAGTATGAGGCAGAATGCGGTCCCGGAGGTAACCTGGTCCTAAGCCATGTAGGGCTTTAAAGATGATGATCAACACCTTGAATTGTACCCCGAGACCAATGGGCAGCCAATGCAGCTGCCGGAGTATGGGTGTTATGTGGGTGTATCTTGACACACCCACCACAGCACACGCAACTGCATTTTGCACCAGTTGGAGTCTCCGAATACTCTTCAAGGGTAGCCCCATGTAGAGCGAATCTGTAACCTTTTAAACCCTATTAGCTTTCTGATCTTTCTTTTTTGAGTGTTTCCATGTCTTCTCTCAGAGAGAGTTTTTCTTGTTGTGTTACCTTCACATCTCTGCCCTCCCGGATGGCTTAGCTATCCTGTCCAAGAACTTCTCATAGTCAAGTGACTCTTGGGCTTCCTTATTTTATTCTCCAGGAGCTAGTAACTGTTGATGGACAAGATCAAGGACTTTGTTGTTTTTGTTCTGGTTCCTGATTTTTAAATGAAATATGGAATGAATAGCCCATTATACAAAAGGTGTTATTAATTACAAGATTGCCCCCTGTAAATTAGGATATATAGTTTTCCATTCTTATATGTAAAATGAGATGCTAGATTAGATGCCATTTTGTTGGGCAGAGAAATTTTGCAATGCCAGACTTTGGAAGAAAAATGGGCTATATTAATTTGACAAATAAATAAATACAAGCATTCTTGTTATATTTTATGATCCCCTCCAGAAAGAACAATTCATATGTGGGCAATAACCATTAATGGGATGCTGCACTAAAATTATAAATCATTTTCAAAACTGTTTACTTGTCATAAATGCATTCCTCCAGAAACTTTGTGAACAAATCACAATTAGTTTCTCGAGCTTGAAGTGTTTAGTGATGCTGTTCTCTGACAAGGGATTGCATTATGTTTTTTATGCCAATGCGACAACTAAAGAAGGGATGGGTGCTGGTCATAGTATTTTGTTTAGGCCACAATTTGAAATACAATTTAAGATGTTCTGACTTGGACTCTGACTGGACAGAGTAGCTAAAGTGCCTTGAGCACAGTCTGGGGTGTGATGTGGGATGAGTTTGAGACAGGGGTGAAATCCAGCAGGTTCTGACAGGTTCTGGAGAACCGGTAGCGGAAATTTTGAGTAGTTCGGAGAACTGGCAAATACCACCTCTGGCTGGCCCCAGAGTGGGATGGGAATGGAGATTTTGCAATATCCTTCCCCCAGGAGTGGGGAGGGAATGGAGATTTTGCAGTATCCTTCCCCTGCCATGCCCACCAAGCCACGCCCACCAAGCCACACCACGCCCACCAAGCCACGCCCACAGAACCGGTAGTAAAAACCGTTTTTGCTATGGTATCCTCCTGCTCCAAGGGTTATGATTGGACACATCGTTTTACAATGGTTTTCTTCCTTTTTCCAGGGCCAGTTCCAGTGATAGTGGGGAGGGGGGGTGCAAAGATCACTCCCCAGGTCTCTCCTGTGTATGTGGTGCTGCAGAGTTCTACTCTCTCTCTCTCCTCCTTTTCAGCATTTACATGAAACTGCTGAGTGAGTTTCAGGTTCAGGTTTAGTTCCATTGGTTTGCATATGATGCCCAAATATATCTTTCTAACCCAGGTCAGCCCAATGAGACGACTGCCTTGACTACTACAATGCTCTCTACATTGTCTGATGTTGAAGACCAGTCAGAAGCTTTGATTGATCTCCACTTAGCAGTGGGCGCATGAAACAGGTACCTCTGCTTTGCTGGTTGGCTTCCAGGTGTGATTTAAGGACCTGGTTACTTGATGGACACCTGTCTCTCATAAGATCTGCTTGGCAGATTTAATCCTGCAGGGTTGGTGGGCTCCAAGTTCCTTTGATTAAACAACAGCATCTCTCAAGGTGTTGGAAGAGTGCTTTCTCTGTAGCAGCACCTTCCCTCTAGAATAAGGTTCCCTTAATATCTTCTAGATGGTCCCCACTCTGCTGTTGCTTAGAAGAACCACGAAGACCTGGTTCTTCATCCAGGCTCTGGGCAAGAGAGACCGAATCCTCTCATCACTTCATTGCACTTCCCAACTTTCATCTTTATGTTTTATTGATTTTACTGTAATTTCTTTGTTGACTATTATGAGCCACCCAAGGTCATTGAGAGTCAGGCAGCATAACAGTTTAATACATTCTAATTATAATCTTGAATTAACTCAAAGATTATTTAATTCTAGTTTGGGCTGATTGAGAATTACAGATAGGAACTGTACTTACAGAAAGAAGTTGGCCATGTTACAGTCAAAGGCAAACGCTTCTATCATCGCCCACATGGATTATACGGCTTTTTGTTCCAAACAGGAGCCATCTATGGAAATTTTATTTGCTGGTTCAAATTTGTCAACATTTAACATCAAACGAAGCTTCAGGGTTTGGTTGGTGTCCATATGCTTTTATCCCAAGGATGCAGGGCTTAGTTCATGAACTAAGCCCTAAAGGATTCTCACAGTATAATTGTTGTTATAATTAAAAACAAAACACTAATAAAATACCATCAAAATGGAGGTGCTTTGAAAACTAGACAAGACACGTTCCTTGCCCTGAAGAACCGAGCAGCTAAATCAGGCAAAACAATCCCAAGATCAGATAGCATGCCACAACTAAAGAGAAAATAAAAAGGTGTGACAGTCCTATAGAGTGGTTTCCTCTATTTTTTTTTATCATTCTTAAATGCAGTTGAGAAATATCATTAGAAGAAATCATGGGCAGTTTAGCAATTAACAGAACTTTTGGGAAGAAGCAACATCATGAGCTAAAAGTCTAGGATACCCTTCCTCAATTTGAAGCCCAACTTTGGCCAGGCGAACTGGGAATACTGGAAGCTGTAGACCCCAAATATCTACAAGGTCTCAGATTAGAAACGTATCATGAATGCCCCAGATCTTGCTCAGGTCTAAATAGGATTAGCATCAAAAGTAATTTGCGGTATCGAATCTCATTTCTGGAATTGATGCAATGATGATGATGATGATGATGATGATGATTTACATTTCTGTGCTGCCTTTATCCCCTACAAGGTGATGCTTCTGAATTTGCATATAGCATAATTCTGGCCTGTTGAGATGTTATTAAAGTGACCTTTCACATTTTATTAAAGGCAAACATTCTTGTTGTGATACATTCTTGGGCATAACTAATATGATATTCTAAATAGTTGCATATGGCTCTGAAAAATAAGGATGTTAAATATCATAGATCAATAGCAGAAAAGCTGATTTTATTTTATGATGAATCTGTAGAGAACTCCTCCTGTAAGCTGTAGTCAGTGAATGTACAGGCTCACTGGAAGGAGGAACGATAGGTTCTGTCTCCCCAATGTTGTCAAATCTGCTGATCATATCTTAGAGGTTGCAGAGAAGGTGGATGCGCACAGGACTTTCTTCAAAGTCCCTGCTCTCACGGAAACTCCTTGATGTAGATCTGTAGAGATGTAGATTTATATTGGTCGAGTCTGCAATAAGGAGCATGGATCCTTCTGCTTTGTGGGATGCCTGATTCTAGCCATTATAACATGAATTGCTCTATAAGAAGACCAACTGATTTGCTATTCTGGTTTGATGGCCAGAGAAATATATTTGGACCTTTGGTTTTAGCTAATTTACTTGATTGACTGATTGATTAGATAAGAGCTGAGGTGGCGCAGTGGTTAAAGTGCAGCACTGCAGTTCAGCAGTTCAGCTGTTCAAATCTCACCGGCTCAACGTTGACCCATCCTTCCATCCTTCCGAGGTCGGTGAAATGAGGACCCAGATTGTTGAGGGCAATATACTGAACTCTGTAAACTGCTTAGAGAGGGCTGTAAAGCACTGTGAAGTGGTATATAAGTCTAAGTGCTATTGCTAAGTGCTATTGCTATTAGTTGATATCCCACTTTCTTCCAAGAGCTAAAAGCAGCTTACATTTAATTTTTATTTATTTATTTATTTTATTTGTTTGTCAAACATGTACGAGATAGTAGGTGTTTGTATGAACATAACATAAGCATAGAAGTACAGATAAATGAGGACAATAGGACAGTAGGACAGGGACGGTAGGCACCGTGGTGCGCTTATGCACGTCCCTTACAGACCTCTTAGGAATGGGGTGAGGTCAACTGTAGACAGTCTAAGGTTAAAGTTTTTGGGGTTTGGGGAAGAAACCACAGAGTCAGGTAGTGCATTCCAGGCATTGATCACTCTGTTGCTGAAGTCGTATTTTCTGCAGTCGAGTTTGGAGCGGTTTACATTTAGTTTGAATCTATTACGTGCCCGTGTATTGTTGTGGTTGAAGCAGAAGAAATCATTGACAGGAAGGACATTTTGATATATGATTTTATGAACTACATTTAGATCAGATCGGAGGCAACGTAGTTGTAAATTGTCTAATCCAAATATTTCAAGTCTGGTGGAATAAGGTATTCTATTGCGAGCAGCGGCTCTATAATCTATAATAAATTGCTCTATAAGAAGACCAACCGATTTGCCCTTCTGGTTTGATGGCCAGAGAAATATATTTGGACTTTTGGTTTTAGCTAATTTACTTGATTGACTGATTGATTAGTTGATATCCCACTTTCCACTAAGAGCTAAAAGCAGCTTACATGAGGGCCCTTCTTCATTTTATACCCATAACAACCTTGTGAGGTAGTTTGGACTGAAAGTGCATAAGCCCCCCAGTGAATTTTCATAGCTAAGGGAGGTTTGAACCGACATTCCCTGGCCCTAATATCAAAAGCAATAACACTTACATACATACCGCTCCATAGTGGAGCACTCTCTGAGTGCTTTACAAAAAGCAGCCTATTTTCCCCAACAAGCTCATTTTACCAACCTTGGAAAGATGGAAGGCTGAGTCAACCTTGAGTCAGTCAGGATCAAACTCCTGGCTGTGGGCAGAGTTTATCTGCAATACTGCATTCTAACCACTGAATCACCACCGCTCATATAACAGCTAATCCAACACTTTAATTAGAATAGCACACCACAGAGGCAAAGACTTTCGCATTTAGAAAAAAAAAGCTACTATATGAGCCGAGGTGGCGCAGCGGTTAGAGGCAGTACTGCAGGCCACTGTGATCTGCAGGTCAGTGGTTCAAATCTCACCGGCTCAAGGTTGACTCAGCCTTCCATCCTTCCGAGGTAGATAAAATGAGGACCCAGATTGTTGGGGGCAATATAAATATACATTGCTTACTGGTGCAAACCGCTTAGAGAGTGCTTGCACTATGAGGCGGTATATAAATCTCACAAATAAATAAATAAATAAATAAATAAATAAATAAATAAATAAATAAATAAATAAATAAATAAATACATACATACATACATACATACATACATACATACATACATACATACAACATATCTTCTTCATTGATTAATGGCACAGAGCCTCAATCCTTAAAAACCTGGATGCATCCTATCTCCTCCCCCCCCTCTTGTCTTGAATGCAACCTTCTACATAGAGGAACACGGATTTGCTTTTCTATAGTGCTGCTACAGAAAGTTGCTTCTCTGATACTTTGGAAGCAAGAGACAGCATGACAAATTGGAAGTCATAGTGAACTGGAAAAAGTCTCTAGCAACTCAGTAAATTTCCAGCTGAGCCTTATCTGGACCATCTAGGTAGTTAAGGGCATTAAGGAGCTGTATTCAGCCTGAGGACAGACTCATCCAGAAAGGCCCAGCATCAACACACCCTTGTGTACGCCCCAGCATTATCCCTGGCAACACCTTTTCCAAAACAAAACAAGAGACAAGTCATTCTTTCAGTCCCTTGATATTCCTGTACATGTGACAAAATACCTGGACAAGCCAAGAGCTCTTGAATATTTCAGCTGCAGGAAAGCATAATATTTGATTAACCAAGACTCAACTTGATGGGGTTTTGATTTGAAGCAGATTAGGAGGTTTTTTTGCTCTCCATATCATGGGATAGGTTTATACTTGGCCAGAGATCTTTTGAGGTTCTCCTCAAGTTCAAAGGGAATTCAAACATTGGAAGGACTAGGGGTGACATGATAGCAGCGTTCCAACATCTAAGGGACTGACACAAAGAAGAGGGGTCCACTTATTTTTCAAAGCACCTGAAGGAAGGACGAGAAGCAATGGATGGAAACTAATCAAGAAGAGAACCAACCTAGAACTAAAGAAGAAATTTCCTGAGAGTTAGAACAATGAATAAGTGGAATGATTTGCCTCCAGAAGTTGTGGATGCTCCAACACTGGAAGTTTTTAAGACGAGACTGGACAACCATTTGTCCGAAATGGTATAGGGTTTCCTGCCTGAGCAGCGGGTTGGACTAGAAGACCTCTAAGATCCCTTCCAATTCTGTTATTCATCTTATGTTGCTTTCTGCTGTTGAAGCTCAAATGCTGAATAAGAGCCAGTGGGTCTTCGATATAATGCCAGGACTGAGTGCCAGAAAATCTTAAAAATCTTGATAAAATCTATTTGGAGGTGACTTTAGTTTTCACTAAGAGCAACTGGGAAATAAATCTGTGAATTACAAAGGACTATGAGTTGATTCCTAGGGATTTTTGTGCTCAGCACTATTAACTTTAATTCCCCACTGTAGCCACTATTGCAGAAAGAGGAGATGCAGAAGCGGTCATACACTTTATTTATCTGCATATCCTTTTTTCTAAACAACAGACCACTCTTCTAACATGCAGAAAATAATGCAATATATCAAATATATGAAATAATGAAATAATATATTCTTGAAATATGTCACTGCTGAAGTTTTATTTTTCCTTGTTTTAGATTCTGGAAAGTGCAAGGAAATGAAAACAATGCCACAGTAACAACAGTGTCACAGAATTAGAAGGACCATAGGGTCTAACTCAGGGATGGGCTGCTGGGGGTTCAGGAGAACCTCTAGCTAAGATTGTGCAGTTCGGAAAATACCCAAATCCCACTCCTGTCTGGCCCCGCCCCGCCCCGCTCACCCCTCCCTGCCCCTCCCAGGAGTTCCCATGCAGCCCGTTTTGGATGCAGGTAAGTGCGTGGAGGCTCGGGGAGGGCAAAAAACAGGCCTACTAGAAGTTTGGGTCCATTTCTGGCCTCTGGAGAGCCTCCGGAGCCTGGGGAGGCTGTTTTTGCCCTCCTGGAGGCTCGAGGAAAGCCTCCGGAGCCCGGGAAGGGCAAACCCCCCCCCCTTGCCATGGTGCAGGAGGCCGACTAGGCCACGCCCACCATGGCCATGCCCACCCAGCAACCGGGCAGAGAAACCCTTGCTAAAATTTTTGAAGCCCACCTCTGGTCTAACTTCTTGCCCAGTCCTAGAATCCAACCCTGACTGGGAGATGACCAGCCTCAGCTTGTACATCTCCAGAGAAGGAAGCCCATCATTTTTCAGTCATTGGTTCTGACTGTACCAATATACAGCTTTTATTGAGGGGTGCTCGGTGCTCTCTGAGCTTACATGTTTTCTTGCAGACGTTTTATTACCCTTAACTAGGTAACATCATCAGTGCTAGTCTGATGATATTACTTAGTTAAGGGTAATGAAATGTCTGCAAGAAAACAAGCAAGCTCAGAGAGCACCAAGGACCCCTCATTGCAACCCTGAGCTGCAAATGTTCTCCTTTATTGGTACAGCTTTTATTGCAAGGAAAATTATTTTTCCAAACATCCAACCAAAATCTATTATTTTCTAACAGATGATGATTACAGAATCCTCATTCTCCTTCCCTTGGTATATTGTTAAATTATATTTTGATAGATAGATAGATTGTAGTCTAAGGATACCAAAGTTTTTGCCAGTTAGGACTTATCCAGGGTCCAAGATCAAACGAACAGAAGAATACCTGCTTCCTTGATTTCCACAATTCTTCACTTGACATGCTTACTGCGTGTTATTGTGAAATCTCTGGTTTCTCCCCATGTTTTTATTTCTTTCCTGAAGGAAAAAACAAGGCTTCTCATTAATAAACTTTCTCCGTTGTGTCATCCCATGCTGCAGAATAATGCACTGATACTCAAAGTACAACAATAAGACAGGCTCAAGTTATCCTTGCTTCTGAAGCATCCTCTCTTTCCTCCTACCTGCTTTAGTATTATTGAGTAAGTGTTATACTCACCAATACTATTAGGAGACTTTATCCTAACCAACGTATTTGGAAAACATTAAAAGAGCTCTGTTGAATGAAACTAGAGTAAAGGGGCTAGAATGGGACTATAGAAGAAGGAAGGACAGAAACAATTGCACTTTTCCCCAGTCCTGTTACTGCAGTAAGAAGAGATCCAGTTTAGGCTGGGATCACGATGGTGATAAAAAGTCTCTCTCTCCTACATTTTAGTCCCAATTTCATTCACCACCCAATATACAGTAACTTTTTTGTTGAAAAATTCAAAGTCATGCAAGGACTAAGGAACCTTTGTCTTAGCCTACAATTTTGCTCTTACAGCATCTTCAGTCCTGTCTTTCTTACCAGTTGCGGCTTAGTCAGTTACCTACATCTTCTTTAGTTTCTCTACTTCTGTCTTCTTATTGTATTCCTTCCTTCCTTCCTTCCTTCCTTCCTTCCTTCCTTCCTTCCTTCCTTCCTTCCTTCCTTCCTTCTCTCCCTCCTTTCTTCCTTCCTTTTAGCAATAGCAATAGCAATAGCAATAGCACTTAGACTTATATACCGCTTCATAGTGCTTTACAGCCCTCTCTAAGCGGTTTACAGAGTTCAGCCTATTGCCCCCAACAATCTGGATCCTCATTTTACAGACCTCGGAAGGATGGAAGGCTGAGTCAACCTTGAGCTGGTGAGATTTGAACAGCTGAACTGCTGAACTAGCAGTCAGCTGAACTTGCAGTGCTGCTTTTAACCACTGCGCCACCTCGGCTTCTATATGGCCAATCATCTCATGAATCCAACTCTGGATGACCAGCACCACTTTAAAATAATTTTTAAAAACCCCACTTTTAACCAAAGTTAAAAACCTACAATGGTTGGATAAACCCACATCAAACCCAGCCCATTGCGAAATCTTTGATATGACAAACATCTCTCCATGGCCATCTAGCCTCCCATCCCTCAGGCTCTGTGACATATTCAGGTCTTCATGAAATGCTGGAGGATTGGAGTTAATATAATCATGAGAGATTTGTGTTCCAGAGGCAGGTGTTGCAACAGAAAAGACACGCTTGTAAGGTTCTACAAGATGTTATGCTTTAATTGAAGGGATCCGAGTGTGTTCCTTCTAGTGGGATTGGTAGAAAGTATTAGTGAGAGACAATCCTACAGATCATCTGGCTAAGTGCCATGGAGGGCTTTGTAGGTGATAACTAGCATCTTGAATTTCACTCAGAAACACATTGGAAGTCAGTGCAGCTTACAGAACAATGCTATAACGTCATATCAAGGTGCAACTGTAATGCCTATGCCATTGTCTTCTGGAGCAACTGCAGCTTCTGGATGGTCTTCAAAGATAACCCCGTGTAGAATGAACTATAATAATCCACTTGAGAGATGATTTAAGGTATAAGTCAGGAGTGAAATCCTCCTGGTTCGGCCGGGCCAGTCGTTCAGCTTATAACCGATGGAACTGGTGGCGGTCGCGGCGCGGAGCTTCTCCCGCCCGCTTCCCCGGCCCAGCTGAACGCCGCCATTAGGGTTATTTTGCCCTCTGTGCATGCGCGCGCATGCACAGAGGGCAAAATAACCTGAATGGCGGCGTTCAGCCGGGCCGGGGAAGCGGGCGGGAGAAGCTCCGCACCGCGACCGCCGCCAGTTCCATCGGCTATACGCCGAACAACTGGCCCGGCCGAACCAGGAGGATTTCACCCCTGGTATAAGTGACTTCTAGCAGTGCCTCACAGTTCAAGAAGGAGCTCAACTGGTGTACAAAACAGATGTGTAAAAGCCTCTCTGGGCACAGCTATTTCCTGCTCTTTAAACAGGAGCTGTGAATCCAGGAGGACCCTGTCTAAAACCAAAGATGGAAGAAAATGATCCAGCGAGGCCTATCCACAGCCACTCAATCTTGTCAGGATTGAGTGGAAGCTTGTTTTTCTCATCCAAATCCTCACAACTTCCAGACATTGAGACATAACCTCCTCAGCATCACTTACTTGGTCCGGGGTAGAGAGGTAAAGCTGGATATCATCAGCATATTGGTGTTCTTTTGGATGACCACATTCAGCAACTTCATGTATATGTTAAATGGGAATGAAAAGAGCATAAAGCCCTGATAGACATCATAAACAAGGAGCCATGGGGTAGATTTCTCCCCCACCATACACACTGACTAGAACCAGCCCCAGAGAAAGGAGAAGCAATAAAAAACTACACCTTCCAATCCACAGAGATGGTGTAGAAGATATAATGAAAAGATACGATGAAAGATCAAGAAGAGTCCAGATCAGGGGTGGGTTCCTCCCAGTTCGGACCAGATCGCCCGAACCGTTAGCGACCTGCTGGTGACGCGACGATAGCGTCACAGATCTGGTTTGGTCGGTGCGTGAAACATCATGATGTGAACTGGTGGCAAAGGTAAGTCGAACCCACCCCGGTCCAGATAACCTGTTTCCACCAAATTCTCTGAAGCTGTGTGACCACCTTCTCAACAACCTTCTTTTTTTAAAAAAAATCTACTCCTCCCGTTCTTTCAATGTATACTTTCCCTGTTGATGGTATCAGCCTTTTCCCAAATTGACATTTTTTAGATATGCTGGACCACAACTTGCTTAGAATTCTAAGAGGTAAAGACCAATG